>JABSMT010010409.1:0-19060 GCA_018902335.1 Eumacrocentrus americanus | reverse complement strand
ATTGAATTCTCTACAAAAAAGGCTCTATGCAATTTTACTCTATCTCTCATAGTTTCCGAGATATAATAAATTTTGTGAAAAATTTCAATGAAATTTACTTTTTCATCGACTTATCTCCTTTTATCACTTAAGAATAGAATTCATCTCATTAAAATCTATTTATTATACAAATTCTAACAAATTGGTTGAACGATAATTGTTACAGGATAGTCTTTGAATCTTACTATCCTGGTCGAGGCGAGGCTTTTACACCGTACTTCTGGATGCCACGTTGGGTGAAGAATATTACGGATCCTTCTGCTCGTTTTATTAAACATTATGCAGCTGAGAAAGATGAAGCTTAGGGAGTAACAGTGAATGTGTTATTTTCGTGCACGCAGCACCACTGCCTGATCATAGCTGATAAAATCAAGAAAAAAGATTCTTTTTGAATTATTATTCTTAAAAAAAAAAAAATGAAATCCATTGTTCACCAGTGTTAAATTAAGGAATTAAAAGATTGTTATTTAATAAACGAATTAATGATCCAAGAATATGATGTTTCGTTCTTCACGAGGGCTAAAAAATGGAGTTACCCCTGGTGGGACTCGAACCCACAATCCCCGGTTTAGGAGACCGATGCCTTATCCATTAGGCCACAGGGGCTAGTTGGTAGAGCATCACTATTTATGAAATAGTGGATATAAAAACGTTAAATTTCTATACAGATCACAATAATGTATTAATAATAATACAAAAAAAAATCTCATTGAATAAATTATCGTTTAACAAATTTTTCTATTGATTTTCACCGATTTGACCAGAAAAAGAGCGCAACAGCTGTTGATTTAAAAGGCATGGAGGATCAGTGGAAAGCACTGTTTGTCAACCAAGCTACATATTTAAACAGGTTGTAAAGTTGCTGCTGTGTCACCCATGACAGTTGATTTTTTTGCCTGAATGTCATTAAAATACAAATTCAACGTACGTATCACCTTGACTATTTGTGTGTCCTCGTGTCTTTTATCCTTTCTACTGATTCCTATCAATCTTTAACCTCACTAATATCCATCAAAACTCAACATATTGTTACTATTTCAGATGATATCCGTTCGATCCGCCTCGTTCATATCAGGAATCATAATTGCCTCGATGACATGGGCCTTCAGTCTTTATCTTTACTCCAAACTATCTCAAAATCCCAACACAGCAAATCCAACAATGCTGGTCTCAGAATACACAGTACCTCTGGAGGAATCCGTGTTCAATCAGAAGATAGTCCACGACAATCGACTGTATGGCTATGACAATGAAAAGAAACCAGGAGGGAAGAAAAATAGCGAGAGACTTATCCAACAATTACAACCAGTTCCAATAAAGCCTGCAACTGCACTAGGAGATGGTAATATTATTTATTTATCTCTCAATCATGTTCAAGTCTCTATGATAATTATATTCTTGCAGGTCTTGATGGATTGGGATTGGTGAGGAATGTGGAAGAACAAAAAAAGCGAGATGAAGGCTATAAAAATTATGCATTCAATGTATTAGTCTCAGACAATCTTGGATTACACCGAGCAATACCAGACACACGAAATAAATTGTGTGCAATGAAAAAATATTCATCACAACTGCCGAATGCCAGCGTTGTAATATGTTTCTACAATGAGCATTACATGACTTTATTGAGATCATTGCATTCAATTGTGGATCGAACGTCCGACCACCTTTTGCATGAGATTATATTGATAAATGATTACAGCGATAGCAATGATTTACATGAACAAGTAAAGAAGTATGTCAATGAGAACTTTCGAGGGAAAGTTAAATTCTTCAAGACTGAACGAAGAGAAGGACTCATTAGAGCACGAATTTTTGGAGCAAAGAAGGCAACAGGAAGTGTGCTTATTTTTTTAGATAGTCACATTGAAGTCAATGAAATGTGGATGGAACCTTTGCTTGTAAGGATTGCTGAATCTCGAACGATTGTTCCAATGCCAGTTATCGATATTATAAACTCCGATACATTTCAATACAGTGCTAGTCCTTTGGTAAGAGGTGGATTTAATTGGGGACTCCATTTCAAGTGGGATAATTTACCAGTAAATACTCTTATACATGACGAGGATTTTGTGAAGCCTATTAAATCACCGACAATGGCAGGCGGATTGTTTGCTATTGACCGTAAATACTTCTTTGAAATGGGCGAATACGATGCAGGCATGGACGTGTGGGGTGGAGAGAATTTGGAGATATCGTTTAGGATATGGATGTGTGGAGGCAGTATCGAGCTTATTCCTTGCTCGAGGGTTGGCCACGTTTTTAGACGACGTCGACCTTATGGCAGCGATCGTCAGGAGAATACAATGTTGAAGAACTCGTTACGTGTGGCTCACGTGTGGATGGACAAATACAAACAATATTTCTTGAAGGATGTCGATAAAATTGATTATGGCGATATTACGGATCGCATTGCTCTTCGTCAACGATTGAAATGCAAGGATTTTGCTTGGTATTTACAGACCGTGTATCCTGAACTGGTATTACCAGACGACAGTCAAGCAGACTTGAAAGAAAAATGGCTTAAAGTCAATCAGAAGCCCATGCAACCGTGGCATTCGCGAAAAAGAAATTATACAGATCAATATCAAATTAGATTAGCTAATTCTGCACTCTGTTTACAAAGTGAGAAAGATATTAAGACAAAGGGAGCAAAATTAATTGCTGTTCCCTGTTTACGAATTAAATCACAGGTAAATCATTTTTAAACCATTAAGTTTAATATTATTGTCCCTATAAAAATCACTTTTCTGAGCTAAACAATATGATTTTTTTTGCAGATGTGGTACGAGACAGATAAAAACGAATTGATCCTTGGGCAAATGCTGTGCTTAGAAGGGAATTCAAGAGTGCCCAAGCTTGGAAAGTGCCACGAGATGGGTGGGAATCAAGAGTGGCGTCATAAGGGCACCGTATGTATTGTTTAAATCACATCTGCTTGATTTCGATAGAGCTGTTGTATACGATTGAATACTAATTTCCAGACTGGCATACCAATATACAACATAGCAGCTGGCACGTGTCTTGGAGTTGAGCGTGGCAACAAACACGGTCCAGTTATTATGGATTTATGTACGAAATCAGATAAATCGTCCATAAGTTGGGACCTAGTTCGTTCTAAACTGCCTCTGAAAGAAATAAGATGACCCCGATTAAAGCAACAGAGAGGCAAATGGAAGAATGAATTCAAACAGAGTGATAACGTCCAGTAATAATTGGTAAATCGATTGCCATGAAAAAGAAATCTTTACCATTAATTGTTAAAGTTGTTCAATTGTTTTTGAAGTTAAATACTTCATTTTATCCGTGACAAATATATAGTTAATTTCTGTAGAAAATTGGAGAGATTATACGTTCAAAAGTAATATGTACGTCGCTTTGTATACGACTCACTTAACAGAATATATACACAATTTTTCAGTAAATAACTGGAATGTCATACAATATATTTGTTCACATGCCTCATTTAGTATTGCTAAACAAAATAAGAACGTTATACATACCTACTTACCACACTCTGCAGCGGATGGAGAATTTCCTAACCTCTTTCTTTCTTCTGTTATTACTGATGTTTTTTGCAGTGATAAATAAGAAAATAATGATCCTTAGCAGTAAATAAAAACGAAGAAACTCGAATTTAGGATAAAAATACCGACTGAAGTAGTAGAATGACAAATTGAAGCGCTCAGATTGAGTCCAGAATTTCTTTCGCTAATAAACTTTTACTTTTACGTTCTCCGATAGAAATTATTACTCTCAGAGATGAGAAACTATACAAACTTGGTAAATTTCACTTTCCATCAGCTCACAACAACGATAAAACTACAGAAAACTCAATAAAAAGTCCCATAACAATCTCCAACTGACCAAACTATCATGGCGGCCTCGAAAAATGCCGCGAAAATTCAAATTGAATGAGCGCATGCGCGCGTTTTACTCGGTCAGGGGTTCTCATCATGGTGTGTTCTCATTCGAGGGGTTGTTACGTCTTTCACCACAACAAGAGAGAAGAATATTGTTTAAATTTACTACAATTATTTAAACAATTGTCATGACCACTTCGAAGGATTTAAATGTTGCTCGTAAATCCCTCGTGAGTTCTCTTGGTGAAAATACGAAAGTGTAAGGATGAAGTCCATATTTTTCTTCTAAAGTAATAGATGATCGTCATGCAATAGGTTAGAAACATTTAATTATGAGTATGTAATTAATATTTATATGTTTTTTTGCAGATATTTTGAGAAAATGAAGCTGTGGTTTCAAATGAAGGTATAATAGTGATTTATATTTTGCATGTTATTAAATAGATTTGTTAATTAATTCATTGTGTCTCATTGTAGTCAACCAAGGAAGAATTTGATGCTGAAGTAAGAAAAATAATGACCAATGAACAGGTTCATTTGCACAATGAATTCCTATTATGTTTATTTAATAAAGTCAGGGGACTTGCAACAGTTACGCCTAATAGACCTGTTAAACTCAACAACACTCATGTACACATAGACAAAGATAAAATCCAGAAGGAAAAAAGATTGAGACTTGAAAGAAAGTATAAAACAGATAAGTCGAATTTCGAAGTAAGTATACAATGGTATTGTTTTATTATATTACGAGGAGCTTTCGATGTCTAATGAAGTTATTTTACAGCCTGCAGATGTGTACGTTGAAGTGCTTAGTCAAATGTCTTCTCCTGTGGGTGATGAACCAATTGGCGCTAATCGATCAAGTGCACAAGAGCTAGTGCTGCCCGATCGAACCTTTGTTCTGGCAAGATTAATGCTGGCAGCTTGGGAGAATAATATGGATGGGGCTGAGGAAAATACTGCTCATATAATCATTGCAGCAACGCAAATATTTTTGAAAAATGTTATAACAGCAATGTTAACAAGGAGAAAAGGATTTGCTGTTCGTGATGGAAGTTTTATTTACAATATTGGAGAGCCTGTACCAAGTTCATGGAAACGAAATTCTATTTTTATACCTCATGGTATCCATAGGAGGTAGATAATATGACATAACATTATATTAATTGAGAGAGGCATATTAATAATTTGTAATTTACGTGTTTTTACAGTCCGCTGACAGATGTGATAGATCCTGATGGTCAAATTCCTGTGATGAAAAAAAGTGTCGAGGAAATGGAACACGCAACTGCATTTGCTATGGCTTGCTCGTCACAGACATTATCACCTTCCTTGCCGCCGATAAATGTGAATGATTTATTGCAGACATTGAAGGTAATAATCTAATAAATTGGAAATCCTTTCTATTCTTATTGCAATTTAATAACTGCTTTGTTCTTAAAGATTCACAAGAATTTGGTCAATAATCACACGATATATGCAACAAATATGGAGCGTTTGTTTACCTATGCAACACATCCAACGTGGGAGGATTTAGAGTCGAAGAAATTGACGTGTTAAGTTTATAATATGCACTAAGATTATTTATGTCTATTTTATTTTCAATAACATCATCACATCATTACAATTGCGATATATTATATGACAATAAAGTCAAATTAAATTATCGCACGATTTGTCATTATTTTCCGCCAAGAATATAGAATGATTAAAAGGTATATTTATACATTAATTAAATTTACGTGCATGTTACCGGCAGTTATTTTTGAGGCTGTTAAGTTTTTATATTTCCCATTATCAATATTTACATTCTTATTTGGAATCTACCGGCCTTCGTAATGTATTTAACGCCTTTAAATGGTTTGTATTTTTCGCCATACATATCCAAACCGCTTACTTTCAGACCAGAGACTGCCAGCTGATTGATTGTAAAGTGTACCTATAAATCAATAAATTTGTATCGTACTCTCTATTATTAATAAAGTCATTTAACGAAAGATTTGATCAAACTTACGTTAATAGCGGGATTTGACTCAGAAATTGCCGCTCCATTCTGAATAGTTATTGATCCACGTAAATTCGGTAATTTTGATACATCAATTCGTCCAATGTCCCAGAACAAAATCTTGCTGACAGGATCGAATGAGTATTTTCCCTGATTCGGCACTAGAGTACAGTTCAAAACAATTTTTGGCATAGGGATTTCCAACGTCACGTTTTCAACCTGAAATTAATCATGATTGATAACATACAAAATTCTTGGAAGCCCATAAAATATTCAGATAAATTACTACAGACCGTTCTGCCAACGGTTTGTTTTGGACCAACAGTTATATCCAGTCTTCCACCACCAGCCTCTTTCAAACTAATGTTATGTCGCACGTATAAAGGTATCGCCACAATACTTTGTGATCCAATGTGATAGGACAGCAGACGAAAATTTCCATCAGGAGGAATGAAAGATAGTATGCGTTCCGACTGAAAATAATTGAATTCAATTACTGTAATCATATTCTATTTAGAGTTAATAGAGATATCTACCTCCCACCGTTTGAATCGAACGCATGGATGGAAACTGACGTCATCAAATAATCTCGGATTCATAAAAGATAGTGTCAGATCAGGCATTCCACTCAATTTGATGCAGCAGTCAACCTGAAAAAAATTTGCACATCTAAAAATAAAAATCAAAAAGAAGCATATGAAATAATGCTCTAATAAATATTTTACATATCCCTGAATTTCAGCAAAGACAGTGGCACCAGTTCTATCAATAATTGCATCTACTTCTTCCACAACATCAAAGTATGCCTCATTATTCGTATACTTGACGCCTGTTCTTCTCCAAGGAACATTAGACAATTGGCCACTAGGTAAAATTGCACTCACACTACAATTAAAAATACAAATCAACATTATAATCCTTCATCAACTAGATGTTTACATCATAATAAAAAAATATGAAATCCTTACTTAGACTTTCCAGTGACTGTATTCGCTATCGTTCTCAAAATATTCGGTGGTTTTATCAGTTCCTTGAGAATATTAGATTCAGTAGCCAATGGAAATCCATTGTCCAACATCTCATCCAGTAGCTCATAGACAACAACATAATTTTCCTTGATTATAGTCTCCGTGCATTCGCTGAAGTAATCTTCAAAGGTATCAACGACTCTGTGTAAGAATTCAATGACAAACAGAGGTGGCACTACAATAATAAAACATTATATCATTTAATAAAACCATTTTAAATATTTATAATGAACAAGAAGTCTACCTTCTGTCGTGCATACTGCAACGAAGAACATATTACATCTGTAGATGCTAATTAGATAGTGATGTGGCGTTGCAATAACAGGAGGAGTATCTTCAGGGCACAAGACTCGTCTCTGTTGATCAAAAAAATAATCACACAATGATCGGGCCACTGCACTTTTCCAATGTTTCTCCATAAAGACATCCCTGTAAATATAAAGAATCCATTATATAGTTTATTAAAGTGAATAAATTCAAACTTACAACGCTCATAATAAATATTTCAAATAAACAGACATAACCAATTATCTGTCAAACGAATGTACATTAGTTGGATAATAATTAGGTACTCACCCGGAAGAATTAATGATAAAAAGACTGTTAATCATGATGATAGTGAAGCTGAGAATTTTTTTGATTGCAATTTGTAAAAAAAATCAACTAGAAATCCAACTAAATTGTTAACAATAAGGTAACGCAACAAACAAGACAACAATCCCTTCTTAAAAAATCCGTGAACTCGAAAATATATCGAAATCTATCGAAAACTCGCAATGTATCTCGAAATTATCGCGGCCACTAACCTCATTGCCTCATTGGTTAGTTCTTATCACGTGACAGCGCGGTTTAATTTGAATTTTCGTTTTGATTAAGAAACATAACCTATAAAGTCCATTTAAATTTCATTGCTGTGAAGGTAACAACAAACGAATATTATCAGCTGATATCTTCAAAAAAGGGTAGTATTTTGTACGGTTTGTACAGTTTGTACGGTTTGTACTATCACTAGCCTTCACAGAGAGACAGTCCGAGAGTTTTTTACACGTGGACTTATGGCCGATTCTGTATAAATATTTTTGTTAAATATGAGTGCAATTGTGGACCTTCAAAGTATAGAAAATGATGGTAAATCATGTTGATTGTATAGTTCTTTATAGGATAAACAATCGACAATGTATTAATATTACAATATTTCTTTTGCAGATTTTTTAAAACAATTTTTGGACCCAGAAGCTAAACAAAATGATGCTACGAAATTATTAACTGTTGCTCAACAATTAAATAAACTTGGGAAGGGTATGTATCATGTTTATTAAGATCTAGTGAATGAATATAATCATTTTATTCGATTTATTTATGTTTTTTAACAGCTCTTGAGGTGCTAGATACCGAATTGCATAAACAAGTCTTCACAAATCACGAAGACTTACTGTCCCAAGTGACATGGGTTGAAAAAATCGAAGGTGTTCTCTCAATAATGCAAACGCACGTTCAAGTACGATTTCATCTTATTATTCTATATGTATGAATCATTAACTATAGTTGAAAATGATTATTACACTTATGTGTTGCAGAGTTTATTGTCAGCAGTCGAGCGATTAAGGGGTAAAATAATAGAGCCATTCAACAGGATTGAAGCACAGACTACTGTTTTACGACGACTCCATGAAGCTTCGGATCTTCTCCGAAGAGTTGGCAGAGTTCAGCATTTGTTACATTCACAGAAACTGCATTCCCAAATCAGCAATTCCACTCAAAGCTCAGAAATAGTAAAAGCAGCAAAAAGTATTCATGAGTTGGAACAATTAATGTCAGATACGGATTTGAGTGGATTGGATATAGTTGCTGATGATCAACAAGCTGTGAAAACGCACAAAATCGCAGTACAGAGGATAGCTACACATAAATTAACTCAAGGGTTACAAGCTTCTGACAGCGTTCAAGTTAGCACAGCAATCGAAGTATTCGAAAATCTAGGTGTACTGACCAAAGCAATAGAGACAACAGAAAAATCAGCTTTATCTGAAATTGACAAAGTCGCGAGAGAAGCTTTAGACGTATCGTTACCTACAAATCAAGAATCTGCTAAAAGAGGTGGTCCTGGTAGAGCTGCAATCCTTTCACCAGGTTCATCTGGAAATGTTCGAGCTCGATTGTGGGAAAGCCTGGATCGACTCTTCCAAGACACTATCTACAACCAGTGTGTACAAATCGAATTATTGGAAAGAATATTATTGGAACATCACACCAAAGAGTTTGATGGTTTTTCCCAAGCTTTCTGGGACAAAGTAACGGCTTTATTAGCCAAAATTCTCATCGAACGTTCTCAAGCATCTTCCTTTGTAAAGCAAGCCTTGGAGGGTGAATATCCAAAATTCTTAAGAATTTTTTTAGACTTGAGGAAACGTCTGAAGGAAAGATCACAATCAATTGGCACTTATACAATTAGTCGAGACATTCTGCAGCCATTTGAAAATGCATATTTATCACGCTCTATATCACGACTCTTGGACCCTGTTCACACAATGTTCTCTGGGGATGCTGCACCAAGTCAAGATGAGATTGATAGTTTAATTCGGACTGTCACGAGTGAACTGAGTGTATCACTCGTTGATGAAACTCTGTCCACGGTAGTCGCTCGTAATGTTGGAAAGGCAATAAGATTGTTCTGTCTGAAATGCGAGCAGGGATTAATCACTAGTGGTGAAGCTAGTCAAGTGATTGATACGCAAACGACAGGCCAAGTGACTAACGTATCGTTGGCGAATTTATTACACTATCTTGCTAGTCAAATGAGTCGAGTTGTGGCTAATTTGGCAGGAAGCTTGCCAGCCGAAGGTGCTTCTGTTATTACAACTGCACTTGAAGATACAAACACATTAACGAAGAATATATTGGCTCCTTTAATGTCTTCAGTCACTGATGCAATTGAAAGCATCATTTTGACGATGCATGATGATCCAGAATTTCGAGAGTAAGTTTAATTTTTACCCTACTTCGTTATAATATCAAATTATTAATTTTCATGTTCCTTTTCAGGCCAAGCAGTCCTCTAGGTCGTGAAGTGGCTTGTTCGTTATACATGAGGGAGCTGCAGGGTTTTATTCTACGATCAGTCACTACCTTCCTTGCACCTTACAAAAATCAAGCAGTTGTGGCGGAATGGTAAGGAAACTGTGTGAATATTCGGAATAATCAAGTTATTGACTTTATTATTTTATTTCAGTTGCAATGTCGTTGCTTCGAGATGTATTGAACTTTTCGTACGTCATGCTTGTCTCATACGGCCACTTAGTGAGTATGGTCGAGCTAAATTAATCGCAGACTTTGCCCAGGTATACACATTAAGAGTCTCATTTATGGCATTTGATTTCTGACGAATCATACATGACTAAAACGTTATTTGGAATCAGATGGAGATTGCAGTTGCACCTCTATGTCGAGGAGGACAGTTAGGATTGATAGAGCAGCAACAATACCGTACATTGAGAGCATTGAAGTCGCTTTTGGCATTGGGACCAGAGAAAATGGTCGAGAAAATTGTAGAGATGAAGGGCGAAGGTGGTGTGCCTGCATCGCTGATTCTTCTTCATCTCTTTTCAGGAGCTCCACCTGAATTGCAATCGCCACATCAAGTAAATACTTCTTGTCTCAATTTTATTTTGCTCTAAGATTTCGACAGATTTTAAATTAATATTTCTTATTGTTATAGAGTGCTGGTTGGTCAATAAACCGATTATCCCAGTGGATGGACAATCATCCAAGTGAAAAAGATCGATTGGCCCTCAGCAGTGGTCCTTTACAACGTTATGAATCAACTATAAGACAACGCAATCTTCCAACGTTTCATCCACTTTTTCCACTCATGATGAAACTGACAAGTTTGAGCGACTATACGAATTAGGTAATGTAAATGAAAATCTGCATTGTAGAATCGAGAGAAATATATTTTTTATGTAAGAGTTATAACATTTCTGGTACACATCTAAAGAATCTTGGTATAGAATCTGTTTGGTATCAACGTAACTTCAATAAATCTTTAAAGAAAGCTTATTCTGGATAATACTTTTTCAAGGAATGGCACCAATGAATACTATAAACTTATTGTTAGTTCCATAATTTTTGTATATAAGCAGTCTTTGATAGGAACATCCCGGCCATTAATGTCACGGTAAGTATAACTGTCCAGTTAGTCTTCTTCTTTGAATCATTTGGACCGATGTATCCTGCTGGAGGCTCACCACGATTGTCTTTTTCGATCTATACAGACAAACAAAGAATTAGAAATTAGGAAATAATTAATCAATTAATATGTAATACCTTCTGAGAAAAATTGCGCATTCTTTGAAAGTCTTTTTTCAAAGTAGCCAAAATTTTCTCAGCTTCGACAAGTTCCTTCTTGTATTCTTCTCTCTCGGTGTCTGTCAAGGTCGTTTTGCTCCCGTCAGGCATGATAAGATTGTTTTTTATGTATCGAAAGCCTGAGGCAATAACTCCAATCTTTCGTGCAATATTTGTCAGTGACACGACACCATCGAAAAGTCTAAAAAAAGAAAATGCAAAAATTTCACAAAACAAATAGGACTGATACTGTTATTACATTGTTAATTCATAAGCTACGTACGTGTAGGGAACAGATTTATCCATAATTTTAATACTACTGGACTTCCATTTTGCAGAATGAAACTTGAGCAAACCAGCAATGAATTGGTTTCTATGATACTGAATATCCATGCCCAAGTCGATAAGATCTTTTTCAGTCAATTGTAAGAACGTTTTCAAGTCCATTCCTTTGAAATTTTGCCTGTATTTGTCCAGGCACAATGCATATAGTATATTTGCAACTTCTTCATCGATACATTCAGGATCAGGTTTCTTAATGTTTGAAAGAGCATCGTGCCATTGTACCACTTTTGAGACTGGACAAAAATTCTCTATCTCTTCATCATCAAAATTCAGCAGCTGTGTTATCTAAAATTAATTGAGTAAGGAAATACAACTAGTGAGTAAAAAAAATATAGGACACATCAATGTTAAAAATAATTAAATTAGATTACCTGATCGAAATTCTTGGTAACTGCAACATCTCTAACAGTCATATTACGTCGATCTATCACTGTCGTGGATGCTTTTTGTTTCATTAGAATTTTCAAAACCTCAGGATTATTAGCACCAACTGCATAAAATACTGCCTGCAAATAAATAGATCAGTTTCTCCTCTAAATTGCCCACTTTCTACGTCAAATGCCTTACCGTTCGTCCATCTGTATCGCAGGCTTCGACGTTCTTTACATGTTTTAACAGCTCTGACACTATTTCTGGTCCTTTTGATTTGCAGGCATACATGAGAGGTGTCATCCTGAAAATAATTGCATTACACATCACAACAATTAAAATGAGCCTCCAAAATTACCTGTCTTTGTTCGTAGCATCAGGATCAGCTTTGGCATCCAACAAGACTGAAATGCACTGAAGACATTGCTCTGTTGTTCCATTTGTTGAGTTACAGACAGCCATGAGTGGAGTAAATCCATCTAAAAATATTAAAATAAATAAACTAATGAATAGATTGATAATAAAACTAAATCATCAGCTTGCTGCTCATACCTTTGTGCTTATTTGGATCTGCACCTAGCTCTAATAAATGCTCAATGATTTCTGGCAATACTGCAGATGAGGCATACAGCAGCAGAGTCCAGCCAGTGAAAAGAAAATTATTTACATCTTGATCCACTAAAAAAAGGAAAGTCGAAAATTAACAAACGATCCTTGTGAAAATTTCACGGGAATTGTTTCCCATAAAATGCTTTGAATTTGAATTTATGATAATTACAATTGATATACTCATCAATAACATCAATGTGACCAGTCATACAAGCATTGAGAACTCGAAATTGCCAATCCTGCTCCTCATTTTGCTCTTGAAACTCTTTGTAACGTTTATCGTTACTATTTTTCACAGTTACCTGAAAATAAATATACAAATAAAAGCGATTTTGCCATTGATTTCCGATGAATTGTAAGGTTAATTCGAATAATGTTGTGTACCTTATTCGGCAGAATTACGTTATTTTTAAAAAGTGATTCGTCAGAAGACGAATCCGACATTCCCCCAGGTCTGAATGACATTATTATTAAATTAATTATGTAATTAATCAATCAATATTACGTATTCTTTACTGTCACAATCATCTATTGTCCCAATAAAATAGTCTCCCTCATTTGTTTACACCAGGGACTTGTGCTTGAACGCTCTACCGGCTTTTCACACGTTCAAAAGAGATCTTGTTTACTGATAAAGCGCCATATGAGTCATGACATTATAGAATTCTTCCAAATATCTGTCCACAATGTCTCATGGATGCTTTTAGTCCCAGATAATTGGCTGAAATAGGACAGATGACAATAAATGACAATTATACTCAGCAGTTTGTCAATTCTAACCTCACGTCTCAAGGTAAGTGCAATAAGGGTAGAATGCTACACATTTAAGCTGAATTTCATCTAAATGATGGGGAGAATATGTTAATGTTAATGGAATCATATATTTTCAACAGATGTCGTCGAAGCCTCTGCTCATCGGCTTTGATTTTGATCACACGATTGTAAACGAAAATACTGATCATGTTGCTCGTGAAATGTTCTCTGGGCGAATCCCAAAATCATTTCAAAAACTGTACAAATCAGGTGCTGGATGGACAACCTACATGAGGAATGTCTTTGAGTTACTTCACAGCAATGGTATAGGTCAAGATGATATAAAGAGCGCTATAAATGGCATTCCAGCTACTGCAGAATACGAAAAGTTATTGAAGAGTCTTCACTCTCACAATTGCGAAGTCATTATTATTAGTGACTCGAATTCTGTGTTCATAAACGACTGGTTGAAGCACAAACAATTAGATCACACTGTAACGAAAGTCTTCACGAATCCTGCTTGGTTTGATGACAATGGCTTGCTGCATATTGAACAGTATCATGAGCAGGATTGGTGCAAACTCAGCGAGAAGAATCTGTGTAAAGGATATATCATGGAGAATTATATCAAAGAACGAGCTGAGGAAGGAGTAAATTTTGGTAAAATTGCGTACGCTGGTGATGGATCAAATGATTTTTGTCCTATGCTGAAATTGTCTAAGGAGGACTTAGCATTTCCACGAAAGAACTATCCGATTATGAAACTTCTGAAGTCAGCAGGCAGTGATAATGTTGTAAAGGCTGAAGTGATTCCATGGGAAAATGGTACAGAGATCTGGCAAGCGCTTACTACAAGAATCAATTTGTAAAAGAATGTTTTATTTTTTTTCTAATCATTTTGATTCTCAATCAGTATTACGTCTAGACCTTGGCCATGTATACATGCTAATGCATCATTAGAATTCTTAGCATTAAGTAGTGTTAATCCTTGTACGTCTGCTACGAATGTCACCAATTTTCTTATTGGAGAAAGTGACAACACCGAATCATTGTATGAATAACAATACATTACAATTCGTTGGTCTATTGCAATGCTTAGTAGACGACTCTCACCAACGAATTTAATGCCTGTAAAATATATTGAAATCAATTGATTAATGTGTTTATTATACAGTATTGTATGAATTATGTAAAATGGTATACCTGTTATCTGAGCTGAATGAATAGATGTTGAATCCCATTTGGTTGTAATTTGAATTGATAAACTTTTATCCTCTAGCTTAGGAATCGTGTATATAGATAAGCTCAATTTATTGTCATCGCCCCCAGATGCCAAGAAATATTCTTTTCGATTATTCTCCCGAATATCGTAACTATTAATCCCAGACTGATGTGCATTCCATCGTCCAAATGGTTGTAGAGTAGACTCTTCTTCAAAGTCGCTTGTATCTTGCGGTGAAGTAATTTCTTCAATTGTCGAGTTAACCGACCAGAGATTTATAATTCCATCCGTTGCCATGCTAATTAGAATCAATTCGTCTTCATGCAAGAACGTATGAACTTTGATGATACAACGATTATAATATGGAATTGCAGTTGTCAAGTTAAGACTATTACAATCAATGTCATACACTAAAATCCTCAAAAATCCATCAGAACAAGCGACGAAAAGAATTATCAAGTTATGATCCTGAGGGTGCAGATATGCGTTGATATCCATGAACCTCGTCTCAGGATCTACGAAGTACGGTTGTCTTTTATTGAGCCATGTTTTTCGCCTATCTTTATCAGTACCACGTAGCATGAAAGTCGTCAATTCAACAGTTGTTAAATCGTCGCTGCATAATTTCTCTTTTTCTGTGTCAACACTGACTTCCCAAACTTTTAATTGAGCTCGTCCACCTCCAGAAAATACGAGATTTTTCGTTCGTTCTTTCGTATTTTCTAAATTCAGCACAGCGATGGATTTCACACTCGATATATGTCCATCGTACGTGTCTAATGGAATAAAATCATATCTATTATTCGAAGATTTAATTATACAGCCAATACGAAGTGTACAATCTTCACTTCCAGACACAAAAACATTGTGATTTGCTAACGTAGGCAAAGTTTGCAGGGAATGAATCTCTTTAGTGTGATATCCAGCTACCACAGTATCACTGAATGTGCAAGATGCATTTTCTAATATGTAAATTTGTTTATTTCGAATGCAGGCAAAGTTGAGGTGACCATTTGCGAATGTACAATCCCAAGATCTATGTCCTCCACCGCAGACAATTCGCAGAACCAATCGGTTCAATCGAGTACTGTATATCATAAATTCAATCTCTTTGAATCCGAGTACATAAAGATCTCTGTCTGTTTTCAATATTCTGCTAACCCATTCCATTGGCATTTTCTTCCAGTGCAGTGCTTGCAACGATGTGCTCGATCCATGATTGTACGTTTTGTAATATCGTAAAGAAGCGTCTCGACCTGTACTTATAACTTCCTTTCCAAATATTCCAAACGACTGAACACCCAGACGTCCGTGAATTTTCGGAAAAATTTGTTTTGGATTTTTTTCATCGTGTGACTCCATTGAGAAGACATAGACACTACCAGCACGATCTCCACAGACCAATGCATTTTCTACGATAATTGCAGCTGTCGTCCAACACTCTCGACTGGGAGGCAATGTAAATTCTGATTGTACTTCAAATTTTCTGTCTTGACTGATTTTTAATACTTTAAGGTCGCCTTGGTCCCCACATAATAATAACGTGTCTTCGTTTAGCCATTGCATTGAAAAGATCTTAGACTCTAAAACTCTTTCTGAGATTTTATTTATCTCCAGTTTAGCTCTGTTGGTCTCTTCGAAGATATCCACGAAACCATCGTTAGAGGCAAGAGCAATTCTTTCTCGATTAGGACAAATTTGCATTATGCAGTAGCTTTCATATCTTGGCAGTGTAATAGATTCCTTGGGGACATTGCTATCATGATCATAGCTTAGTAATTCTCCACCATCCAGAAAGACTATTAGTGTACCTGACTTGAGATACGATACATATTTAGGTGTTCTTGTTTTCTCAAATGTTAGTGTGGGAATTAAAGCTGAAGCTTGATTGTAAATCAGTGGCCAAGAGTTGACTGCACCATCTGCACCTCCTGTAAAGATTGTGGATTTGTCCTGTGAGATGTCAATGCTCCAAACTGTTGCTCCATCATGCGCTACTATGTTATTACAAAGTTTTCCTTCTAGAGTCCAAATGGAAATTAGAGAATCCTAAAAATTTATAGTAATGTTTCAGCATGATAATTTTTTGAATTTGATGTAATAAATGTGTAAAGAATTACCTCGCCAATGCTGATGATATTATCATTTACAATAATAGACTTCCACACTCTAGCAGTGTGGCCAAACATAGTGGTCTTTAGAAGAATTTCTGCATTATTCCAATTCGTGAATACAGACGTTTCACTGCCTTTATCTGTAATCGCCCATAATCTCACTGTTCTATCATCCGAAGTAGAAGTTATTAGATGCAGTAGAGGGTCATAAAAGATAGAAAATATTACACCCTGAAAGTTATCAGTAGAAAATTAAATAAATAATTAAATTTAACTGAATTAAAGATCCTCACTTTGTGGCCTTTCAAGCGATGCGACACATTTATATCCACCGGATACGATTTTTTATTGTTTATTATCCAAATTAAGATCTCTTGAAAGACTGTGCCACTGAAAACGACGGCCTCATTGGGATTTTCAGTTGAAATACAACCGCTATATCTATAAATAGTTTAGGAAATAATAGTTTCATCAATTTAAATACTAATCAATCCTTTCTTTGTGCTGCTGACGATTCTCAAGGATACAATATACATCTCTCTTCACACCATAAATTGCTGTATGCTCTGCTCAATGTATTGTACAAGTATAAATTGTTGTGAGCAAATAAAATGTAGACATTTTCACAGTCAATAGCTGAGAAAAAATCCGCAGCAATAATCCAATCTGTAAATCGATGTGTGGATTCATTTTCAATTCTGAAACACAAATGAATTCATAAATCATAAATAATAAAATTTGATTAATCTCCATTCATTTTTTTTCAGATTCTTACGTTATTGTATCATTCGTTATTTGAAAGCGAAATACACTCAAGCTTCTTCCTCCAAAGACAATCAATTTATCAGAAGCTCTAACAATCTGATGAATAACATCTTGATGGAAAGTCTCAATGACTCTCACAAGATTCAACGTTAATTCATCAAAAATATGCAGTTGATTCCCAATACCTGAAAAAAAAATAATAAATCATGTCTCAATGAAAGCATATAATCATTCATTACATTTAAATATCCAACTAACCGACAATAATGTACTTTCCAATGCATCGAATAGCTAAAACATCTCGACACAAAGCTACAGACAACATTTTGGCGCATTGATCATCAACATAACTAAGAAATTGTTAATTTTAGGATTTGCCACATGGGTATAAAATAAGAAGCTGAATGTGAATGATGTGCTGCATGTTTGTTATCAAACATTGTAAGGTTAGGTTCTACTCATTAATAATCCCTCTTAATTTACCCACTGTTGAGCTATAAAGTTATATTCCCCACTCCTTCAAATTGAAGTTACTTATCATCAAAAACTCGTTGTGCATTAAATAGCATGTTGGTGGGGGAAATAGCTTAGAGCAATTCCATGATTTTTTGGAGGTTATAATTTTTGAGGGAATACTTTTGGGAGGTTCCATTGACAAAAGTTGCAACATAAAACAGACATGGGCAATTAAAGAGTCATGTTAGCCAAATAAAACAATAATCCAATCAATTAGTGTCGCAGTTGCATACACAATATGCTCCAAGAGGTTTCTTCATCAACATAAATCCTCAATTTGCCAACGCAGAGTCATTTTACATCATTTTTTCATGTCTCAGCGACCATGTGGGTGTTTGGTTATGGATCCCTGATATGGAAAGTTGATTTCCCATATGAAAAAAGACTGGTTGGTTGCATCAAAGGTTATGTAAGGAGATTCTACCAAAAAAGTACAGATCACAGAGGTGTACCAAGCAAAGTAAGTTCACAACGAATTCTTTCTTTATCATCAATGAGAAATTTCATGTTTAATAAACAATATTTTACATTTTTTTTAGCCTGGTCGAGTTGTTACTCTGCTTGCTTCGAACAATCCTGCTGATGAAGTCTGGGGTGTGGCATATAAAATAGCTCCAAAAGACGTTGAGAGCGTTGTAAATCACTTGGACTTGAGAGAAAAGGGTGGATACGAGAGAAAAACCGTGTTGTTTTATTCATGCAATCCCACGAAGAAAGACAATCTCAGTCGAGAGAATAACAGCAATGATCTGTCTCGTTTGAATACAAATTCCATGGCTTCTTCTGCTACATCAACTGATCCTGATGATGAACACCACTCTTTTCATCTTACAATTTACATTGGAGCTGAGGATAATCCAAATTTTGCTGGAACTGAAAGCATCGAGACTATTGCCAGTCACATTGTCAATGGTCATGGTCCAAGTGGATCTAATATTGAATATCTTTATAAGCTTGCATCAGCAATGAGAATGATAGCTCCAGGTACTAATGACGATCATTTATTCTCATTGGAAAAGGCTGTGAGACAATTGGATGATGAGAGAGCACATTTACGTGATGAATTGATATAGAAATTATAATATATT
>JABSMT010010298.1:0-19110 GCA_018902335.1 Eumacrocentrus americanus | reverse complement strand
ATTGTTCATGAATTTTTAAGAATAAAAATTTCAAACATTTTTTCCCGCCAAATCGGAAGTCCGAATGAAATCACAAATCGCAACTTTTAATTCTTGGTATCCAAGGTAACTTTCTGCCAAATTTCAAATCTTTCTATCTAGCCGTTCGTCAGATCATGCGGCTAGTATATTTTCCAACGACAGACAGGAAGGAACGGGATGTATTTCGTCCCGTCCCTTCCTGATCATAAATAAAGCCTTCGTTATTGATAAACCTAGTCTCGTGATTTACAACAATATACATACATATGGCCATTCACGTGAAAAAGCCCTTTATCGATATCGAGTTATGCATATTAATATATTGTTGTGAATCACGAGACTCGGTTTATCAAAAAGGAAGGCAATTGGCTTTATTTATACATGATCAGGAAGAGGCGGGACGGAATTCGTGTGATCTAGCCGAAGATCCAAGGAAAGCTATTGACAGTCTGTGTGTTAATCAAAAGAGTCGCGTCGCTATACGAACAAATGATAGTCAGCTGTGAACCTATACGAGTGTGTGAGAAAGCGCGAATACCATTTCGCAACAATATTATCATATAGCAAAGTAAATAGGAAACTTGCAGAAACCATTGAAGCCTTTTGTCAAAAACCGACGACGTGGGTCTTTTTTGTGTGAACACCCACATAAGATAACGGTTTTAAAACTGCATATCGTCAAACTAAGTGATAGAGCGATCAAATAAAAACCATCCTCTCCAGAATCTTGTCAGCCAAAAACAGCTCGCTGATAACTTGAGTCTATCTGTAACCATTTATGCGATATTATTCACGGTATAAAAAATAATAATTTTTTTCTTGATTGCATTTCTACTAGAAAACAGTCAACGGAAAATATTGAAGAAATCGACTACTGATGCTTAATACTATCATCTATTGACACTTTTGCTATTCCTCTATGTGTATTATATTAAAATTGAAAACATATGCGTAATATTCGGATTTACGATGTGGCCCTCAGAGATGTGTCTCCTTGATTAACATACTGAAATAATACACTTACAGAGTAATACAGAATTCAAGCTGTCAACGCGTACACCATTGGATGTTCTACTGGTTTTATGACGAAACCTGGTGGGTTTATAGCGGCTCTAGTACGTACCTATAACGCCGCGGCAATTTGATTCGGTGCGTAAAAATATTTTATAGACATGATATTTTTATTTTTCGCTGAGGACTAAAAGTTGTTCATGCCTTCATTAATTATTTTTTCCGTGACTATCAATGACCAACACAATATTTCGGCCAATATTTGCAAGGTAAACCCACATGTTATGTTATGGTAGCCAACATAGTAGTTTACTATCTATAATATCTCCAGGAAACCTTCAAAATTTATAAGTATGCCCATATATACAAACGTGGCAAAGCAATCAGGATACATACTAGGTATATGTATGTCACTGTGTGATGGCGTCTGCAATAGTCAAGCCTGGAGTTGCGACCAAAGGCGTATTAGATCGACACAAGGCTCACGTCAAGCACCGGCCGGCTACAGGTTCGTATTTACTCTGACGTAATGTCAACGGCAATTTCCTATTGACGATTACGTTGTAAATGGCCGGACTTAATCGATCATTTATCGCAAGATTTGATTTATCGTCACGAACGTAAACATTTCATCATTGTAATTCATATTTGCTTAACAGTAGCCATCAGTCCGTATGAAATGTTTACAATTAGAGTGCTCTAAACTGGAAAACTATTGATAACAAGTGTTAGAGGATCAATGTCTTCTACTTCAGATTTAGCAGGACCTATCAGAATAGCGTATAAAACGTGAGCATGGCGGAAGATGTGAGAAAAATGTGAACGCAAGCTAGAGCGAGAGTGTAGCAGAGAGAGGCACTGCGAGAGAACCCGACGGATCGAATATGCTTTGATCAAGCAGCGGTAAACATTCGCCCGGATCACGGATGAAAGCCTGACCCTATCCAAACCCTCGGATAGAAGCTCTCTATCCCGTTCACAAGTTCACATCCTCACTCGCTGGAGTTCACTACTACCTCAACTTCTACTACTACTACTACTACTACTATTACTTTTGTCGTCAATGCTACCACTTTGTCCATACTTCATCGTCCCACGAATGCCGATATGCTGTCCTCGTTTTGAAAGCTCCTCTTCACGTTGTTCCTCTCATGGCACGTCGTTTTTTCAGCATTGACGAGTGTAAAATATCCGCCGTAGCCACTACCCCGAATTGGAAGTTCACTTCCCAGCTCTTCTTTAGATCCTATATCCATTTCGATTCCCAATCAGCATCTAAAAGTTCCTGGGAGCCATTGCATTATGCTCTGGAAATTATTCCAAAATGGCACAATTTTCATAGAAACTTTGGAATGGGTTTTCCGAATGCGGACTGGTGCTCAATTCCGAATTTTTCAGCGTTCTTTCCAGCACATTTTCGATGAATGAGTTGGTAATAGTATGTACTAGAATGCAACTCAATGAATTCTGGTGCTTTTTGTTCAGGATTACGCTCAGTTGAGCCCTTTGCACCCAGTCGGCTAAAATACATGGCGCCAAACAGCCCAAAACAATGACCGTGTCGGTCTGGATTTTACCCATTCTCTGCCTAACTATCCATCTTCCTTTTCTCTAAATACAATTGCGCCACGATGCGAAATACGATAGCGAAGAGCAATCCGCAAAATTTAACGTTCACGTACAGTTATAACTTTTCATCTAACGCTGATGTATTTATCGTATAACCGTGTTGGTGCGATGAGTCCGCTCACTCGTGACAAATTTCCATGATTCACTTCAGCCGTGAACAACACCCAATCGATCTGGGACGCTCGGTCGTCGCCTCGTTTTTAGGAGGTAAAACAGGAAGTAGGATGAAAAAAACTGGCAATGGTGCGGATTTAAATGAGGGCTGAATTGGAGCAGATGGACTATTTTTTTTCGTTTGGCTGACTATGGTGTGTCACCCGATTTAATTTCATAGTCTGATTTATTAGGATTCGCTGGTCCACCGAAAATCCAGTGTATTAAATGTGTAAATTTCCATTGGTAGCTATCATTTTATTTCCGACACTCCACAATGCTGAAATGGCGTATAAATGAATTCAATGTTCCAATTGAATAACACAGTGTCAGCAATTTAGAACTCCAATCAGCATATCCATTTTTTAATGTTATAAATATATCAAAAATTTACTGAAAACTTCTTCCGAAAAATAGCTGTTTACAGAAAATTTTCTTTCTGTTCACAGCCACTTCATTCAAGGAGTTCGTTTCTTGGTATCACCACGCCGAGTAGAGAACTATGTCTCCCGTGAAGATGCGGCGACAATCGAGACGGTCGGAAGGTGGAGCGGGATCGACGACCTGAGTCCCTTGCCTTCGGTGTTAGTGGTCAAAGCACTAAGATGATGAACGAGAGTGACATCTTCCTGCTGGGCTGGGAGGAGTCGTCCATGTTGACCCGTGACTTGAACCACACGTTCTACAACTCGAGCTTCTCCATTAACAGGACGTCGGACGACTTATGGGATCTAGCGAGCGATCGCGCTGGCTTGGCTGTTGTCTTATTTCTATTCTCAGTCGCGACGGTTTTTGGTAATTCGCTAGTGATTCTCGCGGTTTTCAGGGAAAGATACCTCCACACGGCGACAAATTACTTTGTCACGTCGCTGGCCTTCGCTGACTGTCTGGTGGGCCTGGTGGTGATGCCCTTCAGCGCAATCTACGAGGTCCTGGAAAACCGTTGGCTCTTCACCACTGATTGGTGCGACGTGTGGCGCTCATTGGACGTCCTTTTCTCCACGGCTTCCATTTTGAATCTCTGCGTCATCAGTTTAGACAGATATTGGGCCATCACCGATCCATTTACTTATCCGACGCGTATGAGCCGCAAACGCGCTGCCATTTTGATCGCTACAGTGTGGATCTGCTCGAGCGCCATTTCCTTTCCGGCAATTGCATGGTGGCGGGCAGTTCGGACTGAAGAAGTGCCGGAAGACAAGTGTCCCTTCACGGAACATCTGGGATACTTGATTTTCTCATCGACTATTAGCTTTTATCTTCCATTGTTCGTGATGGTATTTACTTACTATAGGATCTATCGGGCGGCGGTCATTCAAACAAGAAGTCTCAAACTCGGAACAAAGCAAGTTATGATGGCATCCGGCGAACTCGAACTCACGCTGAGAATACATCGAGGTGGTGGCACAAATACTGATGCTCGTCATCTCTTCAGAACTGCTTCCAGCACGCCTGAGGACCTTCAGGATATGGAGGAACCGTTGACGCTTCACAACAACGGACTCACTCGAATGCCATCGACGAGGATCAACAATAAACAGCATCTTGGCAAGAATTTTTCACTCTCAAGAAAGTTGGCCAAGTTTGCCAAGGAGAAAAAAGCTGCGAAGACTTTAGGAATTGTTATGGGAGTCTTCATTGTCTGTTGGCTGCCATTTTTTGTCGTCAATCTTTTGTCCGGATTCTGCTCGAGGTGTATCTGGCAGGAGGAAATGGTTTCCGCCGCAGTCACGTGGCTTGGGTGGATCAACAGTGGCATGAATCCGGTAATCTACGCCTGCTGGAGTCGTGATTTTCGACGGTAAGTAAATCTTTGTCTTTTGCTTCCTCCCGCTGCTTCCGGTGGCCAAATTGGTAGTTAAGCCCGTGCTATTGCGTTTGGCGATGGCGAAAAAAAAAATAGGGGACCACTGTCGTAGCAATTTCTTTATCTTACCCAGTTTCATGAGCGTCTTTAAACCCAAAAATGGTCCAATTCCATTAGATGTGCATCCGTCCGCCCCTTTAGGGTTACGTTGACGAAAGAGAATTTTACAGGAATTTCTCTAAATGAGTGCGGGACTACGGTAACTCGAATGGATCTAAGTGCTGAATACCTAAGCAGTACCATTTATATGACTTAGCCACATCCAGACGCCTTTTTTTATTATCTCATGGATTTCACTTCTTCTCGGATTAAGGTCTTTAGTTTTCATTCGAATTTCAATATTTTTTTTATAGGTCTATTCATGCAGTACATTCATAAAAAAAGCTTTTCTTTATCGCTATAGCATATATGTGTCAAATGATGAGAGATAATGGACGTTTTCCAGTGAATTCTGCCGAAGTAATACGTCCACTTTTTCAAATTCTCATCTATTCCATTCCTTTATTTATAGAATTAATACGTCGAGGACCACAAATATACAAGTCTGCCATTATTTCCAGTCACATAGTATAATCGATCCTCTCACCCTCTGACCCTCTCATTTTTCTCTCGCCCATCTATACAATGTCTCCCTCTCTGGCGGCTTGTCCGCGTTGTCCGACATGTGAAGCGCCCTCTAACGGTGGCGTCATTACGCTCTTTGAAAGCACGATCCGACCGCAAAAAGGTTGGTCGTAAAAGAGAGCCGTTAATAGTATAGCTGGTCATGCGGATATATGTTTGACCGATTCGCCTCGGTCATGACGAGTGCAACGGCGGGTATATGACAATCGGGTGGGAAGTACTAGTGAGCGGGAAGCAGGCCCTCGACGCTGTGCTGTTGCCGTTGATTCCTGGAATTATAGGTATAATAACCGTAAAGTTCGGAACCAAAATAAAAAATCGGAGTATTTCCACTGATACACTAAAGTCTCAGTTATATGCACTGAAAGTAATGTCATATACTTTCACCTCGGATCCTGATATTGCATCCATATCTACCATGAATGTGCAATGTAACGCGTATCATATGGAACCCATCAGACTATATTCTTATCGTCCGGGTCCTCATGTAGAATGGCTATACGTATCATTGTCCGATTAGTTGCTCTATCTAGACACACGATATTGTCTTGCGCCAAGCACACCCTCTCTACAGAAAAGTCCGTGGTTTGATTTACGTTGAATTTTTCAAACATCTTGGGAAATATGCTGAATTAGGCCAAAATTTGCGCTTTAATTCATAATATGACTTGATGCATGATTTCCTATCCATTTAGATCGAAATGGATTCATATCCATTGGTGTCATCCTAGGCGTATAGTTGGCGCATTTATTTACAGGGAATCTGTTTTATTTTTTTTTTTATTTTTTTTGAGGATTTCAAACAGTTTTGCAATGAATAAGGATGATTTTTTATATAAATTGATAAATCAACTGAGAAACAACTGCGTAGATCCATTGTTTATAACTCACAATCTTTTTGTCAAACAAGCACGATGCAACATAGAATTACATGGAACTACCGAGCTCACCAATCTTTACTATAATTACTGATTATGATTTCATTTTGTTTTCATAACTATAGTAATTAGCAGGGTTATGATTTATTATAATAAAAATCTAATCTCTTTTTACGCAATTTCCCTTATTTAAATTCTGAATTCATTCACATATTCGATTATGCTGCCAAATTGAGTATCTTAATTTTTAGTTCGTCCTGAATCCGCCTTGAACCGCTGGAAATTTAATGTCTGTCTTTTCATTAATTCATATTCAATCACCAGCTTTCAAGAGCATTTGTGCTTGAAAATTACAGACATTTTTAACATTGTTTCACCCTTTCAGGATGGAGGGAGAAATATGGGAATTTGTTTATGTACAAATGCGTCGAATCTCAATTATCTAGCAAATTGGCCGGATAGTCCCAGAGAAAAATCGGGGTAGCCCAATATCGGGTCGTCCGCCCTGAAAGGGTTAAACATTTAATAATCAAAATCGGGCAATCATCAGGCTTGTCAATAAAGACCCGATTAGGCTAGCATTATCTGGCTCCGATGATCATATCGCGTTACCGAAACCGCGAGGCCATCAGGGAGGTTCTCTCGTCAGAACCCGGTTACTAAATCCGACAAGCCAGATCCGATCCCGATCCGTGTGTTACTTTAATTTCTACTTAGATATAAGTATACAGGAAATTTTGTAATTGTAAAAATGCTATCCTTATTTAAATGAATTGTTGGAATATCGATTCCTGGTCAAGTGCAGTTGATGCTACGAAGAAAATAATTAAATAAAATTGGATGACTCGTCAACGTTGAATGATAGACAAAAATCGCATTAGAGTGGTTGTGCACCTATAATTAATCAAAGTATAAATTTCTCGTTGGGTTATAACGAGCAGACGAAGAAGAAACGAAATTAGAGTGGAATAAAATTAAAGACAGATCGATGTGCATGAGACAGATGAAACGTACGGAAGATCGACTATATGGCGCAACCTTCACTTATTCGTTACTCAGCTTCAGCTCAGATTATCTTTCCTCAACTTTCACGAATGATTTTAGCGCATCTTGGAGACGATTCCTCCAACGCCAATTAGTAAGGCACCCGTGTGATTGCCTGAAATGAATAAACCATTGGATTGCTTTCCATAAATGTGATGAACGGCTTACTCTCTTCAGACCATAACACCAGAACTGGTTTTAAAAGAATTGAATAAAATTATTCGGTGAAATATGAGAATAATATTTCTTGTGTTTTTGAGAAAATTGTGTAGAAGATTTCATTGGATGTGGGCTTAATGTGAGAAAAAAAAATATTGGAACGAAACATTTTCTCCTCAATACATAAAAATTTTTCAATCACATAAAAACTATAATATTATTGAGGCAAATAAAAGTTTTCCCATTCGACGGATAAAATAAATATCAATCGAAGACTTCAACGACAGAACTCATCGGTAAAAACGGTGACTAATGGAATTGGTAACCTTTTTTTTTTGTTGACACCTGTACGCTAATATCGAGCGATAACGCGGAAATTAAATTGCTTTGAAGGGAAATCTTCGACCAGCTCATTTTTTTGTGGACGTTCTGGATATTGAAAAAAAAATTGTTTTAAACACGTACCTATATCGACAGGCGTGTTACTCAAAGCAAGTGGCTGAGGCAATTAAGATGTGCCAATACTTTTTAACTTTATTTCTTTGGTGAAAATGGTCGACATAAAAAGTAAAAATGTTCAGTAAAAAGAACGGTGTAGAAATTTTCCGAATTAACGAGAAATAAAAATGAAAAAATATTGATGGAAACCATTTTTTCCATATAAACAATTTACGTTGGAAGTTAGCAAATGAGAGGACAAATAACGTCAATCATGACGTAGTTACCGGGAAACTTTCAAACTTTTGGCATGAGAGATAATTATAAAAGTTTATGTAACAACGAGGATCCGATCGAACGTGAGAAGATTCTCTCTCACCGATAATCTTAAAAGACACTCCAACAGAAAGCTCCTCAACGCAGAGTAACGCGATAAAAGTATTTTGTCATGACCAACAAAGAGACTTAACAATCTATTTGTCATATGATGCTGTGAACCATTGATTATTTCTGATAAAAGTCAATATAGCTAATATTTTTGTATATTAACCATTATTATTCAACCAATCTCAACACATGTCTTGCTAACTAACGCAGCGAGTAAATGAGCAAATGAATGTTCTCTCGAGTGATATTTGTCTAGCAGTTAAATGCTCGCTGGCAATTAAGCGCCGTGGGCGAACCCGGACACGACCGCATTACTAAAGAAAGGTCTACGCTAGAGATTCACTCTGCCAGGCAAGCATACTGTTTTATTTAACTTTCATCGATAACCTGGCGGGGCAAACGTAAAATTATCACTTTCAGAGTATATAATACATCGGTTCTTACGTTCCTCATAAAAATGCAGTCGAATAATTTCGTGATATGTCGGAAAAGTTATCGTATAGATTTTAGTTTGAGAAGGTGGAGGGAAACAGTGCAAGATAAAGCTTTCCAACTGTACATTTTGGCTTGAATCAGAGAGGCACACCCGCGAATGGTAATCCAATGGTGATTTCACCGCGCGTTTCTCGTCGACGAGTATCGAAACTCGGTTTTGGTTTCAACTTGCCCTCTTGCAATGTAACTGTATACATACAAGTGGCGACAACAACTCTCTATATTCCGCCTGCAACTTCAACTGACACTATAACCTACACTTTTACCCTGCTTAAACTGACACTATCATCAATCCTTCAAAATCCTTCCACTAAAATTCTAGATCGTATTACAGCCATTTGTCTAGAGCTATCTGCAATACAACATCAGCCACTCCACTAGATTACGATGGGAATGAAAAAATACCGTGGAGAAGTATGAATAGTTGAAGACGTGATGAGCGAAAGGGCCTCCGAGAGCTGATTATATCCTCCGAAACGTGGCGTGCACAATCGCGAAAAGCGAGAATGAGGCTGTTGGAAAGTGGAAAACGGAGCAGCCCAAGAGAATATTCTTGCTCTTCAGGGCATTTCTACTTTTATCGTCAACTTGCCAACAGTCCCCAGTACTAAACGGAAACTTTTATTTAACAGTCGCCTTGGCTTGCCCCTCTTGTACGAAAATGCGTCCGTTGTCCTCTCGAATGATTTCAACGTCGTCTTATCTTATCGAAATAATTGTAAACTCGACTATCTGTCACTTGTGTAACTATCATGAAAACTCTATTTAATCATTTTTATCGAGAATGAATATCAGATTGAATATTATACATTATGGGGATGTGTATCATGATAGGAGGTCGTCCTTGGAGTTAACGTAAACCCGTTAATCTTGTGGGACTTTACAAGACCCTCAACGATCCATCATCATGCATGTAGACCATATCGGAGCGAGTCGCCTTTCTCATTCTCTTCTCAAGCTTCTTCCCGCGCTACACTTCCAGAGTATCCTGTTTGTTGCCCGTCGGAAACTCTACACCGCGGAAAACAACTCACGATCGTATTACTCTGATTAATTATCCTTCACAAATCTCCTTAACATATACACTTTAAACTGTATGTCCATGAATTAAAAAAAAATGAAAAAATTGATTCTCTTAATTAAATTCAAAATTTGGTAATAAAATAATGTATTTCTATCCACCCTAAACAATCAGAATGAAGGTTTTTGTGGTAAAATCGTAGACAATTCGAAAACACGTCTCCAGATCGGAAAGCAATTGGAGTCGTCGAAGTTGAAAGTATTACACTCGTGATTGGTGACGACCGATCAAGGGCATGTTATCGATCCTGAAGGGGAGAGGGTGGAGTCGAGGCACGAGAGGTGCAACTATAGCGCCATATGCTCCATGGTCAGCAATTACAAGACAAAGTTCACCGAGAAAAATGCCCCTCGAATTCTGGCAATTTTTATATAGAAGTTCTATGCTATAATTAGTCGGCTGGCTTTGCAATTTAGAAACAGGATCGAAATATCCGAATGAATCCAAAGCAAATCGAGAACAATTACAAGTTACATGAAAAAAAATACCAGACGCTATTTTTCATATTTACGACACAAATTTTACATAGCGCATTTAGCACAATTTCCTGAGCGCTTAGCAAAAATTCACACAGCGCCCAACAAAACTTTCTCAACGACCTAACAGATGGCGCAACTGACGTACGAGAAGTTTCCAGACGCTTGCAAAAGTTCGGTTAGCACAAAATAGAGAACAATTTTATTAATTTTTTTTATATACATTATACGGTGCTAATCATTATTTTATGTGTACAATATGTAGGGCGAAATGGAGCTGTAGCTCCGAGCCCATACTCTTTAAATTAAGTAAAAAAATAAAAAATACCAGACGCTTTGCGAATTTTCATATACTTTCACATTCATTACTTAACGGTTTTGTAAAATTTTGACTGATGAAATGTATTTTTTTTTTTCTTTAATTTGATATATTTTTATATGTTTGCTGACGCAATATAATTATGTTTTGGAGAATTATGTGAAGAAGGTAATTATTAGAGAAAAATGTTCGCTGACTTCCCTAGTGATGGCATTAAAATATTTTGATTGGCTAAATATTTTGTTTGCTATGCATGATATACATATTCCTAATATGATAGTTGGAACGTGTAAAATTTTTTGCAGCTTGATCATATTTGTGTTTCGAGAGCTGCAATCTACTATGTAATGCCGAAGTGCGCGAACGTCGGAGAAATACTATTTCTTCTCGTTTTAAAGGCTGGTTTATTTATCATTATACAGTATACAAAAGTGTTACATTTTTTTTCTTATTTGATCTTATCCCCGTTCAAAGAACTTAAGAAGTTAACTTAGGAACTTAAAAAGAACTTACTAAGTTAATTTATGTGTTGTTTATTTTATTTTGCAATTTTTATCAGAGTGCGGATTTCAATTGCGGTAAGAATAAAAAAAAATCCCATTAGTTTAAACTAATTCTTCTCGTACGTAGGATTTGGCTTTATCAATTTGTTTTCCCGTTAAAGACACCAGAAAAATGAATTTACCCGTCACTCACCGGCCGTTTATGAACTACAACATCATATGCTCACGGTTTCGATTATATTAAAGATGACAAAAGTAAATATTTCTTTCGTCTCTATAAAACAATCAATTTATTATGCGTTTATAATTCTATGTCGATACAGAAATACTCAGTCACCGTGAATTCATTTTTACTAAACGCTATGTATACAATTTGACTCGGCGCGCGGGAAATTTGCAAAGCGCTTTGTAAAAACTTTCCATGAGCATAGGACATACTCCCCACTGCGGTGTCGAATATGATATTTACTCCACGTTTACTAAGATTTCTATCCCTCCTAAGCTGTTAGGATTTTGGTCCATTCATTGTGACGTTAATTGTTTTCTACAATTGTTTGTATATTGACGCACAGATAACGAAGCGAGCAGAAAATTTCAAACAATTGTAGAATGAAAACTGTTGGACTAGTGGTCTTCTGGATCAGTTGAATGAAGAGAAATTGGGAGAGAGGAGGTAATTATCTAGATCAGTTGGTGGAAAAGAAATCAAAAGAAAGTCAAGTACATATAGAACTAAATTAAGTTAATATTTTAACAACGTTTGATAATAATCTGATGATTTATTGAAAACTTACAGATTTTCAAAAAATTTAAACGGCCGCCATTTCGGATTTTCTTGAATGGTTTAATTGGAAAAATAACTATATGACGCCCGTATATGAACACCGTAGAGATGACCATCGAGAATTAGTTGCACTTTGTCTTTTCGACTCCGAGTAAATTTTAATGACATCGTGTCAGTGCTCAATAACGACTGATCCTTCAGCACTCGACACACACGTTGATCCCTTGATCATTTGAGGAATATGACTCATGACGCCCTTAAAACACTATTTATATCCCCACCTTGCTCCCTTTACGCATCTACTCGACGAAGTCAACGAGGCGGGATGTTCCCTTGCAGGGATATTTTGACGGTGATTATATTGCGGTGGGATATTTTTCGATAAGGATATTTTATCGTGGGATGTTCTGTCCGGCATATTTTGCCGTGGGATGTTTTGACCGGGATGTTCGAACGTGTCACCCGACGGACAGAGCGACATTTCTTTGAAATCATCATTCTATGATTTTGGAGGACTCGAAAGTCGACTTGGATCTTTCCTAAGGATTTTGCATCATTTAAAACGATTGTGTTTTATTCCACTGAGTCCACTCTAGAAAACAACAAAAGATAATATGCATGCTTCTATTTTTTTAATGTAAATAAATTACTTAATTTAAAGACAGAAGAAGCTTTACCTATGGACTGCTCACTCACGACATGATGTTGAGAGGAAAACCATGTTTAAGGCCGAAAAAAATGACTGTGAGATCGTTCTTCGGGTTGTCAGTGGGAAGGGGGTGCAGACGAGTGAGCCAGACGGCTATGGGAGGTGACCAAGCGAGACTGAACTAAACTCGAAATTGAGATAAATACGAACCACCGCTTTCTCATTGACGGCTTTCATTCTACCTTCTATTTCTTCACTTCATCTATATTATCTGACGCTTTTTGTTGCGTCGTTCAATTTGAAACAACTTAGATATTTCAGAATATTAGATAAAATTTCGCATGCAACATCTATGCATACACGGAGAAAAGAGAATATGACAATTTTAGAAAAATCGCAGTAGCTTAAATAGAAGTTGCGAATTTCTTTTGAAAAATACGAGCTGCGTGATACAATTTACGATAACTGAGTATTTCTGTATCAGCATAGAATTATAAACACATAAGAAATTGATTTTTTCTTATAAACGAAAGGAATATTTACTTTTCTCATCTGTAATATGATCGAAACTGTAAGCATACAATGTCGTAGATCACAAACAGCTGCTGAGTGACGCGTGGATTCATTTTTTTTCACGTCTTTGACGAAAAAAACAAGTTGATAAAGCCAAATCCTGCGTACGAGAGGGATCAATATTTCTACGGCTGCCGCGCTTCGGCATTACATATTCGATTGCAGCTCTCGAAAAACGAGTATGATCAAGCTGACGAAAATTTTACACGTTTCAACTATCTTTGGAATATGTTTATGATGCAAAGCGAACTAACATATTTAGCCAATCAAAATATTTTGATGCCATATACCCAACCATCATTGGGGGGGGAGTCAACGAATATTTTACTCTCTAATAATTACCTTATTCACATAATTCTCCAAAACATAATTAATACTTTTGCTTCGGCATACATATAAAAATGTATCAAACAAAGTAAAGAAGAAAAAATTATCCTCAGCCAAAATTTTACCAAACCAATAAGTAAAAAATGCGAAACTATATAAAAATTTACAAAGCGTCCTGTTAATTCTTGTGCGTCAGTTGTACCATCTGTTAGGACGTTTAGAAAGTTTTGCTGGACGCTGTTGTGAATTTTTGCTAAGCGCTTTGTACAATTTGCGCCGTAGATATGAAAAATACCTCCGCGCCTGGTATTTTTTTTCCTAATGTAACTCGTAACTATTCTCGATTTGCTTTGGATCCACTCGTATATTTCGATTCTGTTTCTAAATTGTAAAGTTAACTGAGCAATTAGAGCTAGAACTTTTGTATAAAAATTGCCAGAATTCGAAGCGCATTTTCCTCCGTGTATAGGGCTAAAGAAAAGACAGAGAAGAGTAAAATCTTCAGAGTCAATTTAGAATCTCGGATGTTGGAGGTTTATCCCGGGCATGCTGACTGCCGCCGAATGGATCTTCGATATTTCCATGTCACTTGGCTCCGAACCAACGAGATTCTATACCTGTATACTTCCACTGTCGCTTCTATATCTCTTCTTTTCCTCCTCGAGTTCCTTCCCAAGGTCCCCTTGCGGCCTTTCTATCACACCCGCCGCCACCATTTTCCGATGCATCACAAGTCATGATAACCCGGGGGAAACAAAAGAGAAGTTTCTACGTCTGGTGACAAGCATTTTTGTCACTGTTACATATTTATTTTTCTGTGCCATCGCATATGAATAGAGCAAACATATTCACACATTCTTCATAAAATATTAATCTTGGTGAGCGTTGTGCGATATTTTTTGTTATCAAACATATAGATGAAAAAATAAACGGACGAATGAACTTCTCGAGTCGAAAAATAAATACTGATTCCAACTTAATTTTATGGCTTTTTTTGTTCTTCGACGTGATGTCAACTTTCTCGTCTTAACTTGAACTTACGCTTCTGTTCGTCGTTGATGGCGTTGGACAAATTTCGTCTGTTTCGACTTAAACTGGACTTATTCGTTCTCTCCAAACCTTATTTAACTTGTTTTGAACTTACTTTTCTAGTTACGACTGACGGTTTTCCATGAATTTTGTTTTTTTTTTCAACTTCATTTGGACTGATTCCTCCTATCGTGGAAAAATAAGCCTGGGAAATCCCGCGCATGTGCAAAATCTACTATGGTGCAATTCCTCAAGGACGTTGCAATTACATGACAAATCCGTCTTCATGGCCACGAAAATTTTTCAGCCAATCAAATTCTGTCTTCTAGACACCCCTTCCATTAGTTTGGCTATCTTCAAGTTCCAAGCATCAGAAATACAAGCTAGAATCAGTCATGTTCTAGCAACCATTATGGATATTCCGCAAAATGAGCGCTCAAAATAACGCAAAATTGGCATTAATTTAGTAGACATGGTGCAAGCAAGCTGAAATTATTTTGTGCAACGTTATATGTACCGCCGCGATATCGAGAGGAAGAAAGAATCGTGTGTACCTACAATATTGTGAAAAAATTAAGAGACACGACCGTGGAACTATCAATGGCGAGAATATGCGATGGAAGCAAAAAAGGAAGAAATCTGCAAAATGACATGAATAAAAACAATAGTGTGTTTGTGTCTCTGTGCTTGTTTAAGAAGGAAGATTATAGAATTCATATTGATCACTTGAAGTATGATATATAAAACTTCAGATTTCATTGGTAATTTTATGCGTCAAATTTTGTTGGCGTTTTATTATAGTGTGAAGGAAATTTTTTCAATTGAAGTTAACTACTTTTAACCAAATCATAACATTGCTGGCATACATAAAAATAATTGAATTGTAACAATAACGAAAAATTTAATGTAATGTGATTGAAATATAACCAATGAAATAAATCTTGTTTCTCATATACGCATTAAATAAAATGTTTGTAAAAATATTGTGTATTGTATAGACTATAATGTAATTACAAACATTATATTCAAATAAATACTCATGGAAGGATATATTTAAGTGCATATCAAGTCAAATATTTTCTTCGATTAAGTTAATACTAAGTTGAAATCAAGGTGCGATCAAGGCGAATGACTGTAACATTTCGACTTAGTCAAGTCCTATTTCTTACAAAATTAGTATTTAAGCAAGTTCAGGAATCCTGATTTCAATTTTGTATTTGAGTTGAAAGTAAGTTGAAATTAAGTTCAAAGCGACACTTATTTTTCAGCTCGGGAAATTAGTTGAATCCGATGATTAGGGAATACGTTTTATTATAAATAAAAGTGTATCAGCAAGTGTTTTTATATCCGTGTGTTTATTGCCAAATTTAAGAGACATCAAATATCGAGCTCCCCAGGGCGTCGCAACATCTAAATCCGCACTCGACCCACAGGTCGATCAGGACTTCGTGGGCCGATTGAAATCCACCGCCTAGATAGATGGCATATATTCGAACTCATTCATCCAGAAGATTATTCCTCCTATTCACCTAGACAACCCACTGATCGATCTGGACGAAACGGACCGGTCAAAATTCACCAGTATGACAGATAGGATCTAATTTAGTGGGTTTGCCTAGACGCACGTTTCTCTAAATCACCCACTAACTAACTGGTCGACCTGGACCACACTGTGAATTGAAAAATTCACCAGATAAAAGGGGGGGGGGATCCTTCTTAAAATAGAAATCCAACTAATTCAACCTGAAGAATGTTCCTTTAAGTCACCTAGACAATCCACTGCGCCATCGCGACTATGTAGATTGATTGAAATGCACTAGGTTGACAGTTAAGATTAAGTCACCTAGACATCGAGGATGGTTCACCTAGACCATGTGACAGCTTGAAATTCATCAGATGAATGGATTTATTCTAAAATTTTTATTTTTTTCATAGCCCTCAAAGTCCCACATAGGGTCACGATCGGGCAATAATTTAGAAGCCTTGTTATGGAAGCCTTGCCGTAGTCTGAACGGACACTGATACTATAGTAGTATACGAAGGTTTCCCTGCCGGAATTTTCACATGGGTATAGAAATAATTACATAACTTGAAATTCACCAAGGAGTCAGATAAGATTTAGTAGTAATTATTTATTAAAATAAATATTCTTCCAGGAAGCCTAAAGTTGAACGTCCAGCGGTTCCAAGTGGACCACGAGCATAGGTTGAAATTCACCACACTGTTAAAAATTTTTGTGATTTCAAAGCACAAATTCTCCTTATATTTAAAGTGCCAATACTTAAATTGGAATTAATGACAAGACGCACATAAAAATTAAAGCGGGCTGTACAATTCAAAACAAACTGAAAATTAAGCACAGTTTTTAACAATTCAGGCGAATATGTGATTGAATTTTTGAGAACTTTAAAATTCAGTGATATGTTCAACTGAATTTTCAAGCGTTGTGCATAATTTTCGGTTAGCGATTGAGAATTCCACTACAGACAGTATAAAATTACACTGCAGATGATAGTGAAATTTTAAGTATTACATGAAAATTACAACGTTATGAATATTGATTTACAAGTTCAACTTAAATTTCAACACGAAAATCGATTGAAATTTAACTTATATTTATAATTGTTAAAAACTTCTAAGTGCGTGTTCTTTAATTTCACAGGAAGTTTTCTGACAATGTAGGAAGTGATGCAGAAAACATTGAGTAGAAGTCATCTGTATCCAGATGAATATTTCTCTTATTACTTGGTCCATGAACTAGGTAAGGCAGATATCATGATATCCATCACCAGGAAGACCGATAGGTGTCATTGGAAATTGATCACCCAGAAAAATATGCCTCTGAGATCGCTAGACAATGTGGTGGTCGGTCTGGTCCACGTGAAGAGCATGAAAATTCACTAGGTGGACAATGTGTTTTTATTTCACATTCTTCCTCGACAGCGGAATTTTGTACAAAAAATGACTTGGACGTCTATCTGTGGGCTGGTGTCCATACATCGTTTTAAACCATCGACCTGAGATACCTATGTAAATATCGAATTCCATGGCGCGACCCTTTATTTGTTTGATTTATCCACCAGAGATACCTCGGGCTGCCACTAATTTTTTAATGCTAATTTTACTTGCATCGAAATTACAGAAAGTCACTTTTCGCCGAATACAATACTTTTATTTTTTACTAAAAAGGAGATGAAAAGTAAAAAGTCATCAAAAATATTTCACATGGATAATTTTATTCGGAAATTGAAGAACATTACCGCGATGGAGCGGGTTAATGCTGCAGAACAGTGCCGATTGGGTGTGGTTTAATCGAACGGAACACATGTTGGCGGGGAAGAGTATGCTATACTCGATGGTGATAGATTCAGGGACGTTCATCAACCTCGAATAAGTGGATTCGCGGTTGACTTCCACGATTATTTATATTCCAACCGAGATCGTCGAACTTGCGGGATTAATGCGTCCGAATTAATTAAGCTCGCCGTGCCAGGCAACGTTAATTACATTAGCCTCGTCTCCTGCCCTTCCTGTTCTTCATCTCATTTCGCTCCGTAAACAATATATTACACACTCAGATAGCTCAAATTTTGCTGTAAATATTCGACAAGCGTTGCAGAAAATTCGGAATGTGGTTTTATTAACTCATTATTAGAGCAATTTTTTTTTAAGTAAACTAATGGTGATCACTTGGATTAGTTGGATATCTCATTTCTGCTATCAAGCCATTAAATCCCAAGCCAACGTGCATGGATACATCTGAGCTCAAGATTGACAGGTGCGAATTGCCCTCCACGCAGTCGAACACGCAAACAGAGTGGGAGAAGGAGAGAAACAGGAAGCAAGTACAAATTTAATCCAATCAACTGGGGCACGGGTGTGCAGTTGTCCCACCTGGTTAAATTGTGAATCGCGTGCTCGCTAAAGGTGTATACACACCCCCAAGTGTTCCAGGCGGTAGTGAAGCGACGGAGGCCACCTACGTGCAAGGTGTAACTATCACGCTTCATGGATATTTACCCGGGTAAACGTAAAATCGATGGCCGATGTCGAGGTATACCTGTACTGTGGAATAGGCCTCGAGGCACATATCCCCAACACTACTTGCCATCATATCACTGCCTTGTCATCTAGAATTCCTTCGAAAAACGAAATACAGTCGTCTGCGCCTCAGAAAAACTTTTAGCTTGAGGAGGTACAGTGATTTGCTGCCGTACCTAATTTTTTCCTTTTACAGTTACTGTCGAAACGTGCTGAATCAATTGGTTTTTTGTTTTCAATGTTGACTAAAAATCTATATTTCAAAGCGTCCTATAATAAAATTAAACTTCTTTATTGCTCGAACCAATGTTTTTAATATATAAAAATGACAATTTCCATATCCAACTTTTCGCTTTGAAAAATTAAGCCATCGAAGTTAGATCCAATAACGCCTCTAAAATTCAAAGCACTTTCACCACCTGCAAACGGAGAAATAATCGTTTAAGGGGGGAATCGCTTTTGGAGCGCTGAAAATAGGTCTTTTTTCGGGAATTTTTGTTTTACGGAATTATAGATTGTATCAATTTGAAAATTCACAGATATTTTTATTGATGTTTAATCTCTCTACAGGAATTTTTTAAAAGTATTTTTATTCTAAATAACGCCTACTTATGAGTCGTTG
>JABSMT010010187.1:0-19140 GCA_018902335.1 Eumacrocentrus americanus | reverse complement strand
AAATTGCATAGAGTCTTTTTTGTAGAGAATTTAATTTCCTACATAAAAGGTCCTATGCAATTTTATTATGTCGTATAGTTTTGGAGATATTTGGAAAAATCAGAATGAATAATTTTTTGAGAGAAAATTTGTTAAAACCAAAATTAATTATAGCTCGAAAACTATGCGTTATACGACAAAAATGTATCAGACCTTTTTTGTAGGAAATTTTGTTTCCTACAAAAAATATCTCTTGCAATTTTATCGTATCTCTCATAATTTCCGAGATATTTGAAAAAATACAATTTCTTCTAATCCTGCTTCAATCTTTAAAACTAATAAAAATGTCCCACTGCAACAATGCAAACGTATTTCATTACTTTTTCTTTTGAATTACTAATTTTCAGATTTTAGGGTTAAAGGATTCAATGCGAATATCTTCGATGGCAGGGCATATCCGAGTCTTTATGCTCTGATAACGATGAATGCTACCAGGACACAGACGCCTATGTACTTCACGGATTTATTGACGTCCGTTGTTGTGCTGTATATGCTTGCAACTAGAAGTACTTTGTTTGGCAAGAAATTATCGGGGAATTGGGACATTCTAAGGAAGAATGAACGGGTGATTTTCGTTGGAGAATTGATCATGATGCATGAGCAGTTAATTTCAAAACATATGTCCGAGGTATGTATTATCTTTTGCGTATTCGTGATAATTAATTCCTTGAGACTTCTTCTGAAATTGTTCTTTTGATAATTTTTAGGTGGTCTCATTCGATGGAAATACATATAAACCGAGAGGACATTTCATCGTACCCTTTACTGGTCTGTTAAATCACAGTTGCGACCCGAACATTTACACATTCTGCGTGCGGACTACTCAAGTTTTTTACGCTACCCAACCTATCCAGAAAGGCCGGCAACTATTCTATTCATATGGACCATGCTATGTTACTCAAACCAGGATGGAGAGACAAAACCAATTGATGGAAACGTATCAGCTTCACTGTCAATGCATTGCCTGCCAAGAAGATTGGCCTAAAATCGAGATACTTAGAACTTTTCTGGTGAATAAAATTTTGTTTTGTTCGAATTTAGCACTGAAGTGGTAAAATGAGGTAAAACAATAAATTTCATTGAAGTCTTTCACAAAATTGATTATATCTCTGAAACCCTGCGAGATAAGGTAAAATTGCATCGAACCTTTTTTGTAGAGAATTTAATTTCCTACAAGAATTGTCCTATGCAATTTTATCGTATTTTGTAAAGTTTCCGAAATATCTCGAGAAATCTGAATAAACGATTTTTTTGAATAAAGAAAATTTGTCAATCTCAAAATTGACTATAGTTGGAAAACCATGGAAGATACGACAAAAATGAATGAGACATTTTTTGTAGAGAATTTAATTCCCTATAAAAAGGGTCTCTTGCGATTTTACCGTATTTTGCATAGTTTTCGAGATATTTGTAAAAATGTAAATGTCCAAAATTTCCATTTGATTGTAGATTTATTTCATTCTACCGTTTCACTTCTGAATTTATAAACTTCTATGGTAAATTGTGAAATTGTAGAACTTCATGTAATCATTATTTTATTTCAGATTCAAGATTTGCAACTGGATGTCATGTGTGAAGTAACCCGACAGACGAAGGACTATGATGTATATGTAAACCGTGTGTATTCTGGCAGTCTTGAGCCCGAATTCGATACTTTAGCAAGAATCGCAAGTATTATGAAATCATTGTATAAATACGTTCGTCGTCCTTGTTTGGAGATAGGTCGTGCCTTTTTAGCATTAATCAGAGCCCATGATCTGCTAGGAAACCGTTGGCAGTCACTCGAACGACTTCCATTTGCTTAGTTCTAAAAAAAATGTTTCTCAATCATAACAATGGATAGAAATCATGTTGTTAGCTTCTTATTGTCATCTTAATATGCAAAAACTGGTTAATTAATCAAGTTCTTAATACATTGAACTCTTTCCTTTTAAACAGTCGATGACAACTTGATCTATTGGCATTTAACAACATTTTCTTTTGCAAACATTGAATTTTTCCTTTAATCCTCTTAGAAGACTCGCATGTTTTTTTCACACGCTATTTCATTAATTATTATATATCTTTTTTTGTTTATTTTTTTATCAATTAACGCATGTGGCATATTCAAATAAACGTTTCTTGCTTCAATATTCCTTTGCATTCTAATCTTTTTTCAACTTCTCCGGCTACAATATGTAATCTAGAAAGCTTTGAAGCTTTCATATAAACATTTTTAACGTTTTTATTTCAAACAGGAAACAAAATCAAAAGATATGGAGAAGAAAATGTATTGCTGTGATTCAAAACAGTCCGGCTAGACGTGTGACGCATGCGTCTACATTACTTTTCTCTCTGTATTTGTGTGTACAAATATGTTTTGAACCCGTGGGAGAAAAGACATTATCAAGTAGCGTCGTGATTCATTAGTGAATAGACTGATATCTAAGTACATTCAACCGTTTATCCGCCATTAATAACACCCAAAATCTCCAAAAATGAAGGAGATAATAGACGAATTACATCTAAAATTGTCCACGGACACCTTCAAAAAGTGCATTAATGAACTGGGGACCATGGAGACTGCTGAAGACATGGTAAAATACACATTGAGACTACTGTTGGACAACAATATGCTTCCATACTTGAAGAGTGAACGAAAGAATCTCCCCCAATCCATAGAGTTCAAGAATAACGGCGACCAGCTTTACATAATGCCAAGACCTTACGGAATAAAGCTACAACTTGACTCAATAATTGAGCATTACACAAAGAGTGTGGCGTATACTCCATTTGAATCACCTCGAGAGTTGTCTTTTACCTATGCGAATAGATCCGCAGCTCTTTTCAAAGCAAGATTGTACAATGATTGTCTCCAGGACATTGACCAAGCCTTGAAGCTTGACTATCCAGACAAATTGAAGGCCAAACTCTTTGCTAGACGAGCTCGATGCTTAATGATATTACATCCAAGGGGATCTATAGATGCAGGGAACGCTCTACAAGAGGCTCGTTACTGGCTAATGATGATGGACTTGGATGATGCAGGAAGAGCTATTGTTGAGAAGACTTTGAACAATCCAAAGAAGATGGCATCGATCGAGGGACGAAGAGTCGTATTGGATGATGAAAGAAACATGCCTGATATACCTACTGGCCATCATGAGATCCCTGGAGCATCAACAGCTATTGAGCTTCAATATTCAGAGAAGCATGGAAAGCATATTGTAGCAACAAGAGACATAGATCCTGGTGAAATTCTTGCTATTCGTCCAGCTTATATTGTTACTTGGGACCTTGACAAACGCTACGCCCATTGTGAGTATTGTCTGAAGCAGACTTGGTCAGGAATGCCTTGTCGTTACTGCGTCGAAGTGATTTATTGCTCTGAAATATGTCGACAAGCTGCTTGGAATGATCATCATGATATTGAATGTCAAGTTATTAGTACACTGTTGAATTCCACGATTCCCAAGACTCTTGGTCTGATGACTTTGAGATTGGTTGTGAAAGCTCTGAAGGAAGCTGGCAGCTTGCAGACATTGAAGGACAAGCTTAAAACAATTGATTCTCATACTGGTAAATACGTTTATTTACTTCTCGAAATAGTCTAGTAGACGGTTTAATAAATATGTAATATGCGTTGATAAATGATTTCTTGTGACTTATTTTCAGATGTGAGGACTCAAGGATTCACTCGAAATGTCTTTGACGATACGAAATACTCGGCTGTTTACACTATGAATAGAAAGGCTAAAAAAATGTCGGATATTGATCTCTTCATGAATTCAATGCAGTCCGCCCTTATGTTGTATATGCTAGCAACGAAAAGTAACATATTTGGCGCGGGATTCGATGGAAATGTGAATACTCTGGACACGAATGAATGGGTGACCTTTGTTGGTGGATTGTTTATGAAGCATGCGCAGCTTGTTTCAATCCATTGGCGTCCTGTATGTATATTTTTTTATGTGTATTCATGATAATTCAGTCGTCAAGTGAGATAACGCGATAATGAAAATTTTAGACTTTTATTTTTACGGATATCTCGTAAATTATGCGATATACGAGAAAATTTCATTGGACCTTTTTTTGTAGAAAATTAAATTCTCGACAAAAAAGGTCTTATGCATTTTTATCGTATCTTCCATAGTTTTCGAGCTATAATCAATTTTGTTTTCAACAAATTAGTTTTTCTCAAAAAATTATTAATTTAGATTTTTCGAGATATCTCGAAAACTACACAAGATACGATAAAATTGCAAGAGAGCTTTTTTGTCGGAAATTAAATTCTCTACAAAAAAGCTTTTATGCATTTTTATCGTATTTTGCATACTTTCCGAGATATAATCAATTTTATGAATGATTTCAATGAAATTTACATTTTTACTAACTTATCTCCTATTACCGCTTCACGTCGTAATTAATGCCTTGAAGATTGCTTTCTAAATTGGTATTTTTAATACTTTAAAGATCACGGCAATGAGGGATGATGAGGAGACATTTTCAAGAGGAGGTGCAATCGTTCCCATCACTAGTCTATTCAACCACAGTTGCGATCCCACGATTGCCAAATACTCAATTGGACGGAATTTTGTATTCTTTACTACACAGCCTGTGAAAAAAGGCGAACAATTATTCTACAACTATACAGTGCATTATGTAAGCACGTCGAGGACAGAGAGGCAGATGAAATTGGAGGAAATCTATCATTTTGTTTGTCAATGCGTTGCTTGTAATAACGATTGGCCTATGCTCGATAATCTTCCACGTTGGACGGTAAATCAAACTTTGTTCAGACTTAAAATTCATTAACATTCTTCGTGAAATATCTCTATGATAATTGTTTTATATATTCCAGAAACGAACGCTGACCATCAAAACAGGAACGCAATTGAATAGACTGATGAAGCGGTTTATGAAATATGAGAAGCTTGTGAGTGAAAAGGACCTTGACAACGAACCAGATGTATTAACAAGCCTCGTAAATATTTTGAAATCATTGAGCGATGTTGTTATTCGACCTTGTGCTGAGCTGGTTATAGTCACGGAGACGTTGATCCGAGTCTACAATCTTTTAGGAAATCGCCATCTGTCCCTTAATTAATTTTGTATTTGCATTTTTCCTTTCTTGAATTTTGTTTGAAACTTATTTTCAATTCTCTACTCTGGTATTATTCGAAAGTAAGATAACAAGGAATACGAGTCGCAAATATTTACTAACTGTTATCCTCTCATGATTTTGAAACAATTTAATATCAAAGTTTAACAATATTTTTTCATATAACTTGATTTTTTTATAATCTTTTAAATAAATAATGTTATGCTCAGTATTCTTTTACTTATTGATATAATTCCTTTTTATTTTTAAATATCATGGCAGAGAATGAAGGATAGATGTTAGGTAAATGATAATGTAGATAAATTAGTGTCTTTGTTCAACTTATGATTCTTCACCTATCGGAATTCTTAGTATAAACAATTCATTTATAAACATTCAATTACTAAAGAAGTTTAACAATATTATTTTCTAGATTTTATTATACATTTTTTTTTCATACATGGGTCGAAATTATTAGTTTTTATCAGTTATAGCTCATGTGAAAATTCGAATAAATATTTTTTTTGTTCATTCAGCATTTTTTTTTTTTTTTACTTGTGACAACGAACTATTCTACGTTTATTGTTGTTCGTTATTATAAGATAAAAGAAAACAGTTATACGATAAAGTAAAAAAAAAGTGGGTTTGCTGTGATTCAAAAAAGCGCGGGAAATTCGATGCACTTGCGCCCTATCTTTCTGGTGTTTCCCCCCCGCCCCCTGCGTATACATCGCCCCGTGTGAGGTTATGTAACAACAAAGTCGCAACTGGTGTCGAGTAAATGTTGTAAGAACTCTTTCATATCCATTTATTTATTGTAACCAACAAAAAAGGTTGATTAATCAACACCTAGACAGTTAAATCGTCAATAAATCTTAGTATATAATCGCTTCTATCGCTTCATCAACAATAAAATCGAAATGTATACAATTAAAGAGATCTACGCCAAAGCAGACATAACAGTCATTCCAAAGAAGTACATTGCTGAATTTGCTTGTAAAAAAACAGATGAAGAACGAGTAAAGTACCTTCTTCGAGTTTTTCAAGAGCAGAACATAATCCCAAATGTAAGGAATGATGGGAAGAATGTCTCTAAGTCCACAGAGTTTAAAGACAATGCAAACAAGCTCTTCACAATGCCAAAACCTGGAACGAAAGTACAACTTGATTTGATAATTGAAACGTACACAAAGAGTGCGGCTTATGCTTCATCTGGATCACGAGAATTGTCTTCTGCCTATGCGAATAGATCAGCAGCTCTCTTTAAAGCAAGACTCTACAATGATTGTCTCCAGGACATTGAACGAGCCCTGGAGCTTGGCTATCCAGATAAATTGAAGGCCAAACTCTTTGCCAGGAAGGCTCGTTGCTTGATGATACTGAATTCAAGCAAATCAGAGTCTGAGAAGGCTTTGGAAGAGGCTCGTCAATGGCTGGAGAAGATGGATATGAATGATCCAGGAAGAAACATTGTTCAGAAGACTCTGAACGATCCTAAGGAGATGGCATCGATTGGAAAACCAAGAATAATATTGGACGATGAGAGAAACATCCCTGAAATTCCTAGTAACAATCCTGAGCTCCCAGGAGCTTCTTCAGCCATTGAGCTTAAATATTCCAAAGAGTTTGGAAGACATATAGTAGCAACAAGAGACATAGAACCTGGTGAGCTCTTGAATGTACAGAAAGCTTACGCTTTGATTGTGAATCCTGAGAGACGTTACACTCATTGTGAGAATTGTCTGAGGCAAACTTGGTCAGGAATCCCTTGTGAACATTGCAAGGACGTGATATATTGCTCTAAAGCGTGTCGACAAGCTGCTTGGAACGATTATCACGACATAGAATGTCAAGTTCTTCGTTCGTTGATTGCTCTTCATATAACAAAACCTGGATGGATGAGTCTGAGATTAGTAGTAAGAGCATTGAAGGAAGCTGGAAGCATGCAAGCATTGAAGGACAAGCTTGCGGAATTTGATTCATGCACTGGTATATTTTTATTTACTCTATAAAATAGTCTAGACATAGTTTAATAAACAATATATGTACATGAATGTGTGTTTATAAATAATTTTCAGATCTGAGGACTCAAGGATTCACTGGAAACGTCTTCGATGGCAATAAATATGCCAGTGTTTACACTCTGGAGACGCATACTGCAGATAGATCGGCTCTTCACCTCTACAGATATGCATTAGATGCCGCTATTGAACTGTATGCGCTTGCTGTAGGAAGTAACATGTTTGGAGAGAGATTAGATGGTAATCTAAGTACTCTGATGACGAATAAATGGGTGATATTTATTGGAGGGCTGATTATGAGGCACATGCAGATCTTCGTAATTAATTCTCGCGAGGTATGTGCTTTAATTCTTTTATGCAGTTGTTATTATAATGAGATAAGTCGACAATTTATCACGAATTAAAAAAAATCCATTTTCTATAAATATCTCCAAAACTAGGGAAGATACGATAAAATTGCAAGAGATCGTTTTTGTTGGAAATTTAATTCTCTATAAAAAAGATCCTATGCATTTTTGTTGTATCTCGCATAGTTCTCGAGTTATAATGAATTTTGTTTTTAACCAATTTCTTTTCAATAAAATTGTTTATCCAGGTTTTTTGTGAAATATCTCAAAGACTACACGAGATACGATAAAATTGCATAGGACCTTTTTTTTTAGTAAATTAAATTCTCTACAAAAAAGGTCTTATGCAATTTTGTTCTATCATTCATAGTTGCCGAGATATAAACATTTTTGTAAAAAATTTCAATGAAATTTACTTTTTTATCGACATCTCCTTTTACCGCTTAACAACATAATTGTTTTTAAATTGTGTTTTTAATGTTCTTAAGGTTGTTGCATTTAACGAAACGTTGAATCAACTGAAGAAAGGATCTGAATTGTTACCCTCCATCAGTATGTTAAATCACAGTTGCAATCCCAATATCACGTGCTGCTCAATAGGAAGGATTGGTGCTGTTGTCTCTACTGAATTTATAAAGAAAGGCGATCAATTATTCGATTGTTATGCTGATCCGTTCTTTGTTAACCCTTCGAAAGTGGAAAGACAAATGAAATTGAAGGCAAAGCATTTCTTCGATTGTAATTGCATTGTCTGCAGAGAGAATTGGCCTGGATTGGGAAATATTCCATCTGTTTTGGTAAATTAAATTTTTGATATACGTCTTTATTAATTTATCAACTTTTAAGTGACGTTTGTGTAATAAATTGTTTCATTTCAGACGCAAACGTTGTCCAAGCCATTGAAAAAGAAGTTGACCGTTATCCTGAAATATACTGATAAGTATGTTGAGTATCTACGTCGTGGAGACTTTGACAACAAACCAGAAATCAGAGTCGGACTTGCTGATATGATGAAATTCTTCAACGAGCACATTAAACCTCCCTGTCGTGAGGCAGTTCTTATCACTGTTCTATTGATGAATGCCTATCTTTTGCGAGGAAATCGCTGGCAATTGCTTGATTGATTTGTAATTCAATGTAGTAAAGCCGTAAAAGGAGATGTCGAGATAACAGTTTCATTAAAACCTTTTGCAAATTTGATTATATCTCGAAAACTATGCGAGATACGAAAAAAGTCATTGAGCCTTTTTTTGTAGAGAATTCAGTTACCTACAAAAAAGGTTCTATGAGATTTTATCGTATTTCTCATAATTCTCGAGATAATTCAAAAAATGGAATTAGCAAAATTTTCAATAATTTTTTGGCTTATCTCCTTTTACAGTTTCACTACAGAATTTTCTTTATTTTATTTTCACTCCTAATTGTTTTCTTTGTGAAATTTATTCGAGTTCCGTAGATTTTCTATAGATTCTCTACTGATAGTTTATGACTAACAGGATTTGTCATGATTTCTAAACAATGAAATAAACACCTAATAGTACAAAAATATTTTCTTAATAAATATTTCTTTTCTTGTCTAGTCTTCCCTCAACAATTGTCTGTTTGTCTTTCTGGGCTAAAGATGATGAATTTGAAGAATCCAGGAAGAAAAATCGTTGCGAAGACTTTAAATGACCTCAAACAGACGGCATCTTATTTTCATTTTTATAAATATTTCGAAAACTACACGAGATACAATAAAATTGCTAGAGACCTTTTTTGTAGGAAATTTAATTCTCTACAAAAAAGATCTCATGCATTTTTATCGTATCTCGCATAGTTTTTCAGCTATAATCATTTTTCTGTTTTACCGGCTTAACAATAGAATAACAAGGTATATTTGCGATTCGAAAAATCCCGGGCTTCCTCTGCCGGCAGTCCCCTTAGTGGGTGGTTCTTCCTGCTTTCCATCTGTTATCCGGTGTATCAAGGAATATTTTTCTATTCGTTTACGAGTTGATTGCTCAATACATACTCTTCTTCTTCTCTTCGTCATCAACAACACCAAGAAATGTATCCAAAATTGGAAGAGATGTACGATAAAATTCGCTGTGACAAAACCAAATGGGGGGACGATTATTTCTGGCTGGAGACGGATGAAGATAGAGTAAAATTCACTCTGAAACTTCTGCAACAGTACAACATGTGTCCAGGCGTACACAATGAGGGAAAGAGTGTCTCAAGATCCACAGAGTTCAGAGACAAAGCAAACAAGCTCTATACAACGCCAAGATCTGACGGAATGACACTACAACTTGACGAAATCATCGAAACCTACACAAAGAGTGTGGCCTATGCTCCACCAGGATCACAAGAGTTGTCTTTAGCTTATTCTAACAGATCAGCAGCGTTATTTACAGCAAGACTCTATGGTCATTGTCTCCAGGACATTGAACGAGCTCTAAAGCTTGACTATCCAGACAATTTGAAGGCCAAAGTCTTTGTCAGGAAGGCTCGATGCTTAATTGCACTGAGTTCTAGCAAATCAGAGACAGAAAAAGCTCTGAAAGAGGCTCGTCGATGGCTGGAGAAGATGGACTTGAATAATTCAGAAAGAGAGAGCCTTGAGAAGCTTTTAAACAATCCTGAGCAGATGGCATCGATCGAGAAACCTAGAATACTATTGGAAGATGAACGAAACATGCCTGAAATACCAAACGACAATCCTGAGATCCCCGGAGCTTCTGCAGCTGTTGAACTTAAGTATTCAGATGAATTTGGAAGGCTTGTTGTCGCAACAAGAGACATAGAACCTGGGGAACTCCTTGTTATTCAGCCAGCTTATGCATCGGTCGTTGATATCGCCAATCGCTATAGCTATTGTGGGTATTGTCTGAAGCAAACTTGGTCAGCAATCCCTTGCGATCACTGCGTTGAAGTGATTTATTGCTCTGAACCATGTCGAGATGCTGCTTGGAATGATTATCATGATGTAGAATGTTGGGTTCTTGGACCACTGCTTGCCCTAGAGATAACTTTTGTCGGACCCATGGCTCTGAGATTAACAGTGAGAGCTGTGAAGGAAGATGGGAACTTACAGGCATTGAAGGACAAGCTTGCTGCAATAGAATCTACCGCTGGTACGTTTATTAGAATTTTTATTCAAAGTTGCTATAAACATGATCGTAGTTCACAAAATATGCAAAATACGACAAAATTGCATGGGACCTTTTTTTGTAGAGAATTTAATTTCCTATAAAAATGGTCTTATGAAATTTCATCGTATCTTGTGTAGTTTTTGAGATATTTAGCAAAATTTGAATTAATGATTTTTTTTTGAAAAACCAATTTGTCAAAAGACAAAATTGATTATAGCTCGATAATTATGCGAGATACGAGCAAATTGCATAGAACAAATTTTGTAGAGAATTTAATTTCCTATAAAAAAGGTCCTCTACAATGTTGTCGTATATCGTATAGTTTTCAAGATATCTGAAAAATAAGAAATTCTCATAATAGAAGTTTTTTTCATCATACTTCAGCTTTCAAAAAAGATAATGTGTACATTAATATATTTTTTCTAAATAATTCACAGATCCAATAACTGGAAAATTCACCGGAAATGTCTCAGATCCTCAGAAGTATGAAAGTATTTACACTCTGGAGAGAAATACTGAGAACAGATCAGTTATTGATCTTTTTCTCACGTCATTGGAGTCCTCTCTCTTACTCTACATGCTTGCAACAAGAACCACAATGTTTGGCGAACAATTAGATGGAAATTTGGATACTCTGGAGAAGAATGAATGGGTCACTTTTGTTGGTGGACTGATTATGAGGCATCATCAGATCATTGCGACCAATTGGAGCAGCGTATGTAGCTTCTTTTGTTCACTTAAAATTCTCTTGAAGCTTGTTATTGTATTTCTAATTTTTTTTAAGGTGTCTGAAATTGGTAAGGGTACTGATGCACGGCACAGAGGAAGTTTAATAGCACCATTCACCTGCCTATTCAATCACAGTTGCAACAATGTCACCACTAATTGCACATTTGGGAAGAATCATGCAATGTTCGCCACCGATTTTATCAAGAAAGGCGAGCAGATATTCAATAGTTATGGACCATGCTATATTTGGCATTCAAAGACAGAAAGACAAGAAAAATTGTCCTCACAATTTTTCTTCGACTGCGATTGTGTCGCCTGCATAGAGGATTGGCCTCTTCACAAAGATCTCCCATCTTATAAGGTAAATAAACGCCAGTTCTGTCCTATAATTCAGCATGTTTTTGTTATGATATTTGTGTGTAACTATTATCTCATTTCAGAAGCTAAAATTGTCAAAGCGATTGAAGGTCAAGTTGAACAAACGAATAGAGCTATTTATTGAGTATAATGAACTTGTGCATCTTGGAGTTGACGACGACAATACAGAATTGGTGATAGGACTCGTAAATTTAGTAAAATTCTTCAACGAACACGTTCGTCTTTCTCATGAAGCAACTGCTATCTGGATGCTGTTGAATCGAGTCTATGGCCTGCGAGCAAATCGTCGGCAATCATTCGATTGACGTGCATTATTCCGATTTGTTTATTTGTGTCAATTTCATTTTATTTCTTAAAAATAACATAATAAATGTCTGCCAATTGCTGGCATTTTCACACATAACAATTACACTAGTTAGTCAATTTTTAGATGGGCTTATTCTATAATCCCATATAAAGAAATTTTGTACACTTAATTGCACAATTTCGTAGTGAAGCGCAAAAAAGAAGTTACGTCGAGATAACACTTCTATTAAACTCCTTGTCAAAATTGAAGATATCTCCAAAACTATGCGGGATACGACAAAAATGCATGAAGCCTTTTTTGTAGAGACTTCAATTTCCTACAACAGAGGTTCAATGATATTTTATCGTATCTCCTATAGTTCTTGAGATACTTCAAAAAATGGAATTTATAAACTTTTTGATATATTTTCGACTTATCTCATTTTACCGCTTCACTATTGAATTCAAACAGAATATTTTTATTTTATGTCATTAAAGTAACATGACAAAGCATATACAAAACAAATGTCTATTAATAAGTATAATATCATTAGTATGACATAGTTTGATTTAAAATCTTAGTTACATCTAGTTTGCGTTATAAAGTTGTTTATTGAAATGTGAATATGTGTGAAAATCATGTGCGAGAAATGTAGCGCTCTCATTCCATTTACTGAATCTAAAGTTTTTGTAGCGAAGTCACTCAATTAGACTTGTAATAGGCCTAGAGCCTGAAATCGAGTTAAATAAATACATATATAATACAGTCCTGCAGAGATTGATTGTTTTGTATGAAGAGGTTCAGTCTTCCATTATTGAAAAATTTGTCCTCCACTAAAACGTTTTTCATTTTTTCATGTCCAAATATTTTCTACTAGTTGGTAAACGCGTTGTTGAACTAAGAACAGCGTGTTACCATTTAGTTGGATTTCTACAAATAATTCAAATTCAACAAGTACTTAATGTATCGAAAAATGGATATGAAAAATCTTTGCTCGACCTTGGTGAAGATTATCTCGGATATCGATCAATTTACTCAACATTTTCATGATGAAACTTTTCAAATTAGTAAAATAGTCTTTTGACTTCATTTTAAGAACAATTTCATATTGATTAAACTCGGTATAAATAAATAATCATCGTTATTAACAACCCAGTCTCTGTGTCGGTCAACGTGCAAGCATTACTTTCTGCGTTATTATTGTATCGATCCGTGCTCTTACATCCTTTATTCTTTTTTTCTGTTATGAAACAGATATTGAATTAACAAATACTAGAAGAAACATGTGTTTATGTGATTAAATATCGTCAAAAATATTAATAAAATGGAAAAATTGAACACCATTCAGTGAACACATGACAATAGGTGGCGCGCGAAAATACGGCCGGCCTCTCTCCATGGTCCGCGCTTAGGTGTGGTAACCCTCGCAAAACGCGCCAAATCCACCACTCACTTGCGTCACTTAGCTGAAGCACGTTCTACGAGTACCTACTCCAAGTTTCATATCCATTGTGAAGATCATCTCAATCAATTGAAGATGGACAAGGAGACATCTGCACCAGTTGCCGCTGCGCCAGCTCAGGAAGAGGCTCTGGCCGAGACCAAAGCGACGAAGAGGGCAGCAGATCCAGAGACGACGGAGCCCAGTGTTAAGCGCAGTTGTGCAAGCAGCTTTAACGTTGTCAACTCTACCGCCAGAGACATAGATTTCTCTGCATGTCGACGGGCTCTTCAGATCATGAAGTGGCGCGTCAGTGATACGTACGAGGTCGAGGAAGTTCTTCCGGAGGGATCAGTAGTATCACCGAAAAAGACTGTAGTAAAGAAATCAGCGTTTCAAGACGAAGAACTACAGAACTACATTTTCGGATTCTCACAACGCTTTCTTCATGATAATTTATTCCCGAAGGAACCGTCCACTGAGGCGACTGATGATATTTTACTCCCTAAGCACGCTGTAAGCAAAGAAACTGAAGCAGTGACCAAGGACACCAGTTCTAAATAAAGAACACAAATTACAACAAACCAATCGGCCCTTTTCAGGGCTACCAAGTAATTCAAACGTAATATTTCTTCGTTGTCAATTAGGACCTCATGTTTCCTTGTCTTCATATTTATCACTCATCAGCTCCGAAGAATCCAGAGTATCGAGATTGAATCCAAGTGAATCCATATGTACACGATCGAAAAGCACGTAACAACAACTTGATTATTGTCGACCGTCTTCCAAAGAATATTAATGATTTATTATTTATTACACTACCATTTGTCAACGAGGGAAACAATTTAAATGCACTGATGGAGACGCTTACTAAGCACGATGAGCTTGTGCGTGCTGGAGAGGTTGACCATATACCAGACTTAATCGACGAGCTCATAAACATGATGAAATTATTTAAGAAACATGATATTGCTGTTCCTTGTTATGAGGTTGCTCTTGTCTCGGTTATATTGCCTGGAGTCTATAGTCTACAAGGAAATCGCTGGGAATCACTCGATTAATTTACCATTTATATTTTTTACTTAAAGTTTTTCGTCATCTTTAAATCAATAAGATTATTTTTTTTATGGCAATCTGTTGACTGCAATCATAAAATTTATTATTCAGTCAAGATATCATTTTTGTTTATACAAATTGAGAAACATCTCCTTTACAAGTTTCATGTTAATTATCTTTTATATCATTTTTCTGTTTTCTGGAGATTATATTGTATTTTGAATAATACGGATGAATTGTTGAAAAACTTTTTCTCTAACTTTTACAGAGTCGCCCAATCGTAGCAGTGGATTTTCGTATATCAAAATTTCATATAACATGACACTGGTGGTATCGAGCATTTACAGCTGCTAAGTCCTTGATTGGCTTCATACGATCCCAAATTGTTTGGAAGCGCTTCTCATTCGTAGATTCAGCTATTTTTAGTTTGCTTCGTTGATGACTTAAGTATGACTTTTCGAACTTTAGTAGTTCTTTTGGATTTCTTTGGTATATTTATTGCTTCGAGCTTTAACGCCACAAAAGAAACAGTCGCGGCTCATGTCAATTGCCATTGTTGCATGGTTTTATCTTGCTGAGCTTCCAAGATATAATCGATTTTATGAAAGAGATATTAATATAATTTAATTCTTCAGACTTCCTTTTACTATTTTGCTACTAATTTCATTTCTTCAAAATACTAATTTATTTATTTTTGTGCATGGATGTATGAATAATTGATAAAAGTTCATTACGTTACGATTATCTGGTGGCCCTGAAAAGGGCCAATTGGTTCTGTTTTGTTGTTTTGGAGAGATTCAAGTTGTCCTCAAACTGCTTTTCCGAATTTTCTTGGGCAGCAGGACAGCTTGGATTAGTTGAGGACACGACACCAAGTAATGGTAACTCCCGAGAGAAGTATGTTCAAACTCTGCGACATTGCGGATAGCCGGTTGAAGATGACGAGGAATGATCCTGGTCTTCTTGTTGTCACGAGCAGCATCACCAGCAAACTTGAGAAATTCTGCAGACACGTACTCTAAGACAGCAGCTAAGTAGACTGGAAGACCGCAACCAATGAAGATAAATGACTCTGGTGTTATGACGAGCCGCATTGCCAGTCAACTCGAGATTGGCCCTGACCTTTAGAGCTTTACCACGACCAGACATAGTGAGAGCAAGTTGTTGAAAAAAATCCTTCGAACTGCTTCAGGCAAAATTCAAAGAACGAATGTCAAAAATTTTTTTTCGACACTTTTTTATATCTTTTCTGGTGCAATCCGCGAGCCTATCTAAGCGCGTTTATTCCTTCCCTGCGACTTGCACCTTCGCTATTGTAGGGATTTCTTCGCGATTTTGTAGGGACCACCGAGCCAATCCCAGCGCGTTTCCCCCCTCCATTGTCGTAACGGCGTGCGCGCATTTCGTTTTATTGTAAAAGTTGTAGAAAAATCTACAAAAAAAGATTCTAGTCTTAATACAAGGGGTTAATAAATTATTCGAATATCATTTTTAATCTTTCGTAAATTAAATGTCATTAAACAACAAAACGAGATGTCGAAAATTTTCGAAATTTACATTTTTTCAAATATCTCAAAAGCTACGCGAAATACGACAATATTGCAAGAGCCCTTTTTTGTCGGAAATTGAATTCTCTATAAAAAAGTTAATATGCAATTTTACTCTATTTCTCATAGTTTCCGAGTTACAATGAATTTTTGGAAACATTTCAATGAAATTAACAGAAATTCTCACTCGGAAACAGATGAAACAAGCCGATTGAACCGCTTATTGACTAACTAGCTCATTTAGAGGCTTCCAAAACATAATCGGAGAACGTTTGTTGTTCCTAATGCAACAATCCCCAGGCTTCAGCGCCAATGCATTCAAAGATGTTGACAGATCATTTCAAGATCTTGTAGATGTGGAAAACATAGCTCTTGTTCTTCATTTTCATCTTGTCTGTGTCTCTGAAATGTTGTTTTGAACTTTGCTAGACTTCTTCACTAGTCTTGCGTTGCATCATAAACAATATTAACATTGAAAGACAAGTCTGTAGTCCACTCAAAGTCATGTGACAATTCAATTTGACTGTTTTATAGAAATGTCGTTGGGATCGCCGAGCCAATCACACAAGTCACAGGAGCGAGGGAAGCGAATCTTGTGCTATTGGCTCGGTGATCCCAACGCGTGGGATTGCACGCGTTAAAACGTCAGTGACCTTGTCGAGATTGCCGAACCAATCAGCGATGCTGAAAAGATTAGAAACAACATTTTCATTAAAATTTTTCAGAAAATTGATTATAACGTGAGAACTATGGAAGATACGATAAAAATCCATAGGACCTTTTTTGTGGAGAATTTAATTTCATACAAAAAAGATCTCTTGCAATTCTATCGTATCTCTCATGGTTCTCGAGATAATTCGAGAAATAAAATTCGTAAAATTCACGATAAATTTTCGACATCTTTCATCACTTCACTACTGAATTGTTATCTAAAACGATACTTATTCTTTTATCACCTTCGTCTCATAAATTCTCAAGAAGCTCTTTCGTTTTAAATTAATTCATGGCCCTGAAAAGCGCCGTTATTTTTTTCTTTCTGTCTTAATATTAATCACTTTTATTTCCAAACGGTACAAATTTATATTTAATACAGATTTTCTTATCTCTCTATAGTATTTAAATATTCTTCCTTATTTTCTTTTAATCTTTATAATATGTTAACATTTATCCTTGGCTTAAAGTTATGGGAGTGGTCCTAGCTGCTTTTGGAGACGGAGTGGCCTTCTTCGGTTTGGGAGCCTTGGGCTTTGTAGGAACCTTGGTTGTTTTCTTGGCTTTTGGACTCTTGGATTTATCTGTCTCTTTGGCAACAGCTGTCTTCTCTCTGGCAGGCTTCTTCTTTATGTCTTCTTTCTTCGGAGCTGCAGATTTTTTCGCAGGAGCCGGAACATCATCTTCTGGTTCTTCTAGAGCAGACTTTTTAGCGGCAGCTGGATCCTTCGGAGCTTTCTTCGTATCAGCAGATTTCTTCTTCGGTGCAGGTTTCTTTGCGAGCTTGAAAGATCCAGTGACGCCTATGCCTTTCACTTGGATAAGATATTCAGATGCAACAGCGGACTTGATGTACTTCTTGATGTAATGCGCATTCTTCTCGACGTCGAAGTCGTAGTTCGCTGAGATGTACTTCTTGATGGCTACGAACGATGATCCTCCACGTTCAGCGAGAGTTTCAATAGCTACATTCACCATGTCAGCAGTGGATGGATGACCTAACTTCGTCACTGCTTTTGAAGTTGATGGTTTTGGCTCTGGTTCCTTAGCCATTGTTGACATAACTGTAGCAGCTGGATTTTATAAACAAATGTTCTCGAAGCGACCTCGATTCCTCGGAGGTATCAAAGAATAAACATGGCTGCGAAATGCAGGTGATCCGACAACTAGACGCGGACCATGGAGAGGGGCTGATACATCGGCAGTGCTGCCATCTATTTTTCGGGAATGCGATTAATTTGAAGGTGAAAAGGGAAAATTTCTGAAAAATTTTTGAAATTCTGTTTTTCGAACTATCTCGAGAACTATGAGAGATACGACAAAAACTTATTGATCCTTTTTTGTAGGAAATTAAATTCTCTACGAAAAAGGTTCCTTCGATTTTTGTCGTATCTTGTATAGTTTTCGAGTTATTAATCAATTTTGTTTATAAGAAATATTTTTTTTTCTAAAAATTATTGAACCACATTTTTCGAGATATCACGAAAAGTACACGAGATACGATAAAATGTCATTGAATCTCTTTTGTAGGAAATTTAATTCTCTACAAAAAAGCTCCTTTGAATTTTTGTTGTATCTCGCATAGCCTTCGAGATATAATGAATATTATAGAAGATTTTAATGAAAGTGTTATGCATTACTGGTAAAACCAACCCTCAAGAAGAAACATATATAAAGAAGAAAATAGATAGCAGTGATACGGGAGCAGGGACATGGAATATAAATGCTACGGTATTCGCAGAAACGTCCTGAATACAGTATCATACGTGTTGAAATATTTGTTTGTCCTTAAAAGGACAGTTTTTTTTTGTTTTGTTAAATGACAATGCTTGTGCATCATCGCTCAGCGTCATCATCCTCGTTGATATGTTTCGTCGATGGTGATGACCCTCGGGAACTCGCTGAACTTCCTCGATCGACGTCCCGGAAATGTCCACGACGAGTAGGAGGCCTTGGAGGTACAGCCGGAGGCTCACGGTTATTTCCAAAATTCAACAGATCTGGGAACAGCATCTGGTCGTCCATGTTGTTTCGCAGCTGTTGGACGAATTCTCTTGGTGATGAGTCGTTGGCGATTTTCATTATTATGCGTTCGAATGCTGAATGACCAATCAGACCTGTACTCAAGCTCTGTCGGACGAGGAATGTGCTCAGGTAACATTGACACGTACATTTATAGCCCGACGACTGTTACCTCCACCAATTTGACTCTTTCGCCCATTGGTCAACCGTTCCCCCTTCCTTCCTCCAACGAACCCTTCTAATGGCATTGGTTTTAACTAAATAGTTTTTATTTCAATAATTTAAATAACTAACAATCACAACATCTTAACTATTCTAATGTTTACTCCTATAATTTAATTAATTC
>JABSMT010010076.1:0-19141 GCA_018902335.1 Eumacrocentrus americanus | reverse complement strand
AATTAAAAGTATAAATACCTGTCTTTAAACACGAACATTTGTTACACAAATTACTCCAGGAGAATTGTATAAAACTAATAAAAATAATACTAATAAAAATTGGGCTCATTCTGTAGTCAAGTCACCAGAATTAACGTTATCGAACGACTAAAGCAGCTTATTTCAGTACCACCAGGTTTTGATAACGCTGTATCTGATCAGTGAGTCATTAAGGTGTAGCTCTTTTGTCGATAACTATCTCTCTCGCAACATGCATCAGCTATCATACACTGATATGAATCACATTCTTCAAATAATATTTTAAACAGAGTTTCCTTTTAACTTAATCTTTATTCTCAATGTAGACACATTCTCATGTCATTTGTGTAGAAATTAATTGAACTAAAGAAATGATTATCCAACTAAAAAAAATTATCGTTACATGGATAAACGAGAATACTTTTATCTTAAATTTAAAAACAAAATGACGATGCCAAGACTAACAAAATGATGTAAAACGTGATCAAGATGATGTATAAAAATAATATTAGGCTTTCTTGAAGAAATTCATCAATGAAGTTTGCTTATTTTGCTTCTTTACCTTCGTTGGCTCAGCAGCTTTCTTCGACTCAACGACTTTCACCGGCTCGTCTTCCTCTGAACAACTTTCATAGACGTGGACCTTCTTTGTCACGAGGAAACCATCATCGTCGACATAGGTCTTGTCTACTAACTTTCGGACTTTACGCTTGCCATTGATGTTTTGTACAGGAGGTGGAGAAGGAGATTTCTCTTTTCTCGCTGCTGCTGCTGCTTCTTCTCGTGGAGGAGAGGCTTCAATTATACTTGGCTCATCGTCGCTTACAGCAGATTCTTCAGAGGAATCGGAAACCACAACGATACGTTTGCGTTTCTTTGAATCGTCTTTAGCATCCTGACTTCTTCCACGCTTTGTGCCTCGTGGCTTCTTGTTTTGGTTGCTTTTCGCTTCTGTCTTGGTACTTTTACTAGCTTTAGGCTCTACAGGTGGACTTGATCGTTCTACGTTTGTTTTTGCTTTTGCTGCAGCAGCAGCAGTTGAAGACTTCTCCTCTGGTGTCTCGATTTCCTGATTTGATGTTGTCTTTTTCAAGAATCTGTTTATATTATTAGTTGCAGATTCTTTCTCTTCTGGCGACTTGGACGTAGATTTGAAGAATAATCCATTCCTCCCATTTGTCGAAGGCTTTTCTTTTATTATTTTATCATCTACTTCTATTGGAGATTCTTTATTCTTTTGATTGATAGGTGGGGATTTCTTCTGGTTCGCTGCAGAGACCTTGCCAAAGAGATTACTGAAGCCAGTCTTTTGTGATTGAAGTGGTTTCTTTGGAATTGCTCCCTTCTTCTCATGGCCCTTAGGCTTCGGTGGTGAAATCTTCTTAGGCACTGACTTCTCCTCTGCTTTCTCTTTGGCAACATCATCTTGAACCTTCTCATTCACCACAGATTCCTTGAAAAAGTCTCCAATACCATTAGACTTCTTTGTGTCGACTTTTTTCTCCACTGGCTTGCTCTCGTCAGAAGCCACTTGATACTTCACAGCAGAACCCCATCGTCTGGCGAACAATTCTTCATCGCTCAGCAGGACACACTTCTCACAATTGATTGCTCCATACTTGGCATCACCTTTGCCACTTCCAGCAAGCAACTGAATGTCTGGCAATGTTTTCTGAAGACTGTACAAGTGCTGTGATATGATTTTGTCGTACTTTTTAGCAGCTGCTGTTAAATCTGACTCCTTCACGACTTCAACACGCATTCCATCATCTTTTATGTGTCCTATTATCAAGATTGTGGCGACAATACCATTATCTTTATGCTTTTCCCAATATTCCTCGAGAATTTGCTTTGCTATGTTCACGTGAACCTCTAGCTCTTTGCTGAGCCATTTGTAGGTAACCTAAAAAAAAATTGCAAACACAATTTGGAATATTATCAAAAGGATTTCAAACTACATAGATGAATGAATTAAATATTGAATTACCAGCTTGTCCTCGTCCTTGATGTAACTCTCTAACGTTTTCATATAAACATCCATAGGCAATTTTATCATTTTGTTTGATGCACGAATGCGTTGTTGGTTCAGGCGGGAAATTTGATCTATTGATGCATCAAAGGCTCTTTAAATGCGCAAATTAGCATCAAATGAAAATCCGCCTTTACAAATTAACACGTTTGAGTCATCTGTATGCATATACATGTATATTTTTTGTAATAAAACGTCGCAGTTGCGTTGTAAGTTGATGGCATCCTACTGATATATATCAGTGCATTTTTTGTCTTCAATGTTTATGTATCAATGCATGATTTTGGATAAATTGTTCCACAGTCTGTACAATCCAATTCCTTTTCTGTATTTTTAAATGCCAGACTAATTGCTGTAAGTACATATATATAATTGAAATACAATAATTGCTGATAATCAGTAAAAAAAAAATCTCTGGAAAATCTTCTGTTGTTTACAGTCATTTATTATTATTTTATCATGTACATTGTATGTAATAGGTGGCTGGGAAGAGGAGTGGGGACTTTCCGATGACTCTCACTTCCGGGAAGTGACCTCTGGGGTTAAAAGGCCCCCTTGTGTGTGCTTGTACGCGCCAGAATATTCAAATTGGCTTCTCCCCGTCGCTCTCTTTCCATTTATGACGACTTCTGTGCGACGATAATTGCCCTCATTGCAAAATGGAGTACAGGTTGTTTGTTGATCGAGAAACAGGCGAGAGCCTCGACGAGCCTGTTCACCAGGTTCCATTGAGGGTACCAGAAGCTCCTGTGAGCAATGCAGAGACTGGAGAACCTGAGATCCATGTCGGTAGCGAGGGACTGCGTCGACGACCCTTTCAGGTAATTTAATTTGTTTTTTGATGACATTGTTCATTGCAGGAAGATACTGAGAGCTTTACCATTTGTTTAGATACCTAAAGAAGTCAAAGAGGAATTGAATGAGAAGAAAAAGAGGAAGAAGGGAAGAAGAAGTAATAAATCACGTATCAAAGACGTGATACCATTGGCTGCTGGGACATGCTTCGGGCAGATGAATCCAGTTTTTCTCTTTCTACCAGCAATTATTTACTACAGATGGTTTGCAGCGATACTCATGATCTTTGAAGTGATCTTTCATGGCTGGACGCATCACAAGAACAAGAGTCTAAAGGATTCTGATGTTTACTATCGTTCTCCATTCTATGGGATCACTGCAGAATTCTGTGCCCTCTGTCAGGACGAGACACGTATGGATCGTGTTGGTAAAATGCAACAGATCAGATTGCACAAGTTTTTACAACAATGTAATTATATGAAGAGAGCTGTTACGTGACTCAAGTTGCCATTAATTGTGATGTGTTGCTTCTTTTTTCTAGGAATGAATGATTGTTAGAATGATATAATCGCTGATAAATAATAAAATCTCCGGTTGACATTGAGTTATGGATTTATTTATTTATTTCGTTAATTAATTTAAACAGTTGGAAATGTGTAAGGCATTCAGAATATTTTTTTACAAGCTTCACAATATTGCTATAATTAATTAATTAATCACTGGATTTCTTTTTCCATCCAAATTCATCGTGATTCTATATATTAATGGTATATTATAGATATGTATATATATACTAGATAGTCTAGATTACAAAACAATGTATAAATCAGTCGATTATCGCATGGCTAAAATTTCTTTCGTTGCTACTTGAGATATCCAATTAAAATCTGTGGCTAAATGTGCCCTCCAAAATCGACATCGGCTCCAAGTAAGAGCCGAGTAATTTGGACTTTGAATGCCATGAAATATCCTGGCGACTGCTCGACCAGAGAAATTATTGTCTCTATAACTACAAATTAAACTACGAATGTCAGTGATAATTTGAGCCTCATTCTCTCTATCACTATTGTCAGATGGAAGTTCAATAATGTCAAGAGGTGAGCTCGATTGAAAATATTCACGAATAATGCTCTTCAATTCCTCGGACTTTCTCACACTATCCTCATTCAATTCCATACAATCTCTGACTGTCTTATGACAATATTTACTAAGAGCAGCATTGATAACTTCCAATTGTTGAAGTGCAGACGTCTGTTGGGATCGAGTCCGCTCAGCTAAAGCATCCAAAGCCTCATCCAACTCTGCATTAGTTAAATCCCCTGGAGCACGAACTCTCAGTCCCAGTGTGTCATAACGCACAGAGATTACAGTTCGTTTATATTTCCCATCAACTGTGTTCCATTCCAAGTTCTTCAAGTGACTCTTTACGACTCCACTGTCCCAGCCAATAGCAGCAGCCACGTCGACCACAGGGAACTCAATAACAGTACTGTCATCATGAGAAGTCCCTTTCTTTCTGTCCAAAGCAATAGCCATAGCCAAAGGTGGCGACAATTGTGCTGCAGCTTTCAAAGCTTTTGCACCATTATAGCTCGAGACTTTAGCATTGACATAGACCGACGACAGAACAGTAATAAATTTCTTAGGATGAAGCTCAAGATAGCAAAGAAGCGTGGCAATAGTTTCCTCAGAGACATCAAGAGCTTTGACTGTTTCATCCACTGGTATTGCTACTTCATGTCCAGGACACTTTCTTCCATTGTCTCTACAGGAACAAGGAACAAAGATTCTCTGGAGCAAACGTCGTATCGCGTGTCTATCAACTCCATCTGCGTAGATGTGTCGACGTAATTCCCATTTGTCGTTGTCCTCCTTTGGACTGAGAAACAGATGACAGTGAGCAGGCAAATTGTCTCGTCCAGCTCTTCCAACTTCCTGCACATATCCCTCAAAGCTCCTTGGCATATTATAATGAATGACTGATCTGATGTTTGACTTGTTAATTCCCATTCCAAAGGCAACTGTTGCCACGACGATTCTTGTGTTGCCATTCATGAAAGCCTTTTGAATGACTTTACGACGTCCAGCAGCCAAACCTGCATGATAGGCCTCTGCAATCGGTGAAACTTTAGCCTTTGTCTTTGGTGGATTCACACAGGTATCTTGCAGAGACACTCGAAGAAGTCCAGCAATTCGTGTGCACTCTTCTCTCCTGGTGCAATAAATTATTATTGAATCGCAATCCTCGAATCTTTTGCTTCTTAGAAGATCAATGAGTGCACGATCTCTCTGCTCGTCTTTAGAAACAGTTAAAGTTAGATTCTTGGGCAATGGTATATCAGAGATAACACCAGCCATGCCATCGTGGATTTTCAGATGATTAACGATGCTTTCAGCTGTGCTTCTCGTCGCTGTTGCTGTCAGTCCCAGAATGGTCTTGACGCCCAGCTTCTCCATGAGGACTCGACAAACCATGAGGTAGGACGGTCGAAAATTGTGCGACCATTGAGAGATGCAGTGAGCCTCGTCGATACAGGCAAAAGCAATGGGCGGAAGTTGACGAAGGAGAGAACCGAAGCCTGATGATTTTTCTCCAGCTACTACTGCTTCTGGCGAGACTAATAGTATATCAAGCTTTCCCTCCTTGATAGTCTCCATGATTTTCTCTCTGACTCTTGGTGTCTGTCCTGTGTGCAATGCTGCAGCTGAAATGAATCCTGGCACACCAGTCACTTGATCGTCCATCAGCGAGACTAGGGGAGACACGACGAGAGTTATGCAGTGAGATCTCTTGGCGAATAAATAAGCTGGTAATTGATAACACAACGATTTGCCTGAGCCTGTGGATAGGGTTACCAGGGTCGATTGACCTGAGAGAATCCTCATCACAGCTTTCTCTTGGCCTGGACGAAAACTCTCGTGGCCAAACCTTCTCAGAGCATCGAATACTTCTGCAGGAGTTTCTATTACTGAATTGTCAGCTGCCGGAGGATATAGAGGATCAATTAGTCCATTGACTGGAGGCAGTAATTTGTCGATGAGATCTTTAGGAATTTTGTGACCAACTATCGTTTGCTCTGGCTCTTCATCGAAGTCCTCATCAAAGTCCCCGTCTTCGAAAGCATCTGCGTAGTCTTCGATGTCGTTTTCTGAAGAATTCTCTGGTTTTCCTTCCTTGGCATTCGAGAGAGAAGGACACTTGGGAAGTCGATCGATCCGATTTGCATGGACACGCATCGCTTCTTGACTTGCCATTTTCTCTGCCTCTTCTAGAGTGGGATAGTCGGATGGTTCGTTGTCATCCAGAGGTAGAAGCTCGTCGCTCTTCAGTGAAGGACATTTTCTGGAAAAATGCCCACTCTCGCCGCACTTGAAGCACGTATTCTTCTCTGCCAAGTCTGCCAAGTCCAACGAGCCTTCGCTCGATGCCAAACCATTTTTCTTCTGCTTCCACTGGTTCTTCTTGTACCTCGAGAAGTTAAAGTGCTTCTTTCCTCTCACAAAGACCTTCTTCTTGAGATTTATCCTCACAAAGTTATCGTTCACCTTGCCTGCTGCTACTTTAGCTTCTAATTTTTCTTTAGCTGTTAGCGGTCCCTTTGGTTTTGCAGTACTTGAGCCGGCAATAGAGGATTCGTCTGCAGCCACTGATTGAGAAAATTCCGATACTAGATCTCCTTTTGTGTCTCTGGGCACTGGGAAGCGTGGAACGACTTCCAGAGATTCCACACCATAAATAGGTAGCTCTGGGCCTTCTGTTGAGTCGATTTCAATAGATTCTGTAGGCTCATCGTCTGTAGATTCACTCTGCTTCTTACTTCGTCTCGTTACTCGTTTTTTTGTCGTTGATTTTCGTGTTTTTGGAGCACTAGATGTGCTCTTTCTGCTTTTGGCTGCTCTAGTACGAGCGACACAAGTTTTTCGTGTCTTGGGCTTCTCTGTCTCCTCGTCACTCTCAATTTGCTTTGATTTCTTGGTATTTAGGACCTCTAATGTCTCTTTAACTGCCTTGTCAATCGCTGTTGTCATGTCTTTTTGCTCAAGATTATTTTCTGGCTCATTAAGTTGATCTCTTTCATTTGATTTTCGTGTCTGCGTGTTTTGTACATTATTAATTGCAGTCTCTACGTTATTTGATTGAATTTTCGGTGTATTATTGTTGGTATTTTGTGTAGGAAATTCTACACGAGGTCGTTTTGGTGGTTGACTAGCTATTTCTGACAATGTTCTCCTCCAATTTCGAATTCTCTTGTTTCTATACTCCTCTTCTGTGTCACTGTTACAGACAAAGTCCTCGTCGTCGGATATCTCAGCAGGTTTATCACTTGCATCCATTGACTCAATTCCTGAGTCGCTTACGCCAGAGAGTCTTTTAGGCATTGGAGTAACAGGCTCCAAATTATTCTCCATGGAACATCTGTCGAGCCAGCCTGAATTTAATTTTCTCTCTGCTACAAGCGAGCCACCATTGATCAATCGTTGAATCGGATTCACTGGTTGTGCTGTTATTTTCTCCTCGTGCTGAATTATTTTAACTGATTCCCCAAGCAATGACTTTGTTGGATCAACAGGTTCGTCAGGCGTCCGTTCGTTTGATTCTTGAACTTGACTACTTGATTTATTGAGGTCTCGCTTACTTTTAATTCGAGACATTGACAAGGATTTCCTCGGGTTCCTCTTTGAAAAACTGCTTGATGTAAACATCTTCTGAGAAAGTTGAAACGATGAAGATCTGCCTATGGAAAGAGACTTTCTCTTCTTTGGAGCTTCATTGTCTTTGTTCAAATGATCACCCCAAGCCCCCTCAACATTGACCGTGTCTTTCTTCAATGGAGACTTCACTGGAGGATCTTTAAATGGCGATTGTTCTGGTGCTATGTTCTCTGTATTCTTCTTCATCGATGTCTCGACATTATCACTAACGTTCTGCTGACTTTCTGATGACAATGAATTCTGGAGATTACTTACAGAATTGTTGGCAGACGTTTCTGCGGACATTGTTTCACTTAAAGAGAAATTCGCTGATACATTGGCCACCACATCATCAGAGAATGTGATATCCAGCAGAGTCTCTTCCAGAGCTTGTGTCTTTAATTTCCAATACATTTTGTATGCTTCTTTAATACTGCTATCTGCAGTTTTAATGTCATTCTGTAGGTAAATAAAAAGACATATTAAATTAATAAATATATACTAGTGAAGTAGGATAATTTTGGAAAGCCATAAGCTGATACCTTGCTTGGTTTTCGTCCACATTTGTCCATAAAATCGCTCTCCCAGCGTTTTACTCGAATTTTACATTTTTGATATTTCGTCTTAAACGTTGGATCGTCTAAGAGAGTCATCTTTAATCAAGATCTGCAATTTATTAATATTAATTAATACATAATAAAATAACCAAGTTACACGATTGCCCACTTTGAGGTTATGAACAGACCTTATCGTCGTTATCCCGCGTAGACCAACGCAGACTGACGGCCATTTTGTTGTTGCTTTTAAACAGTGCTGCCGTCCACTGCCGTCTACTAATGGCCTTGGAATATATCAAGGTCACTGACCGAAACACGAAAGCGAAAGTATTATATCCTTTTATGAAGATTAGGACAATTCTGTCGTTAAAAGTAAAATTGCAACAAATATAATTTGAACCGACAAACCGTAAGTGATAGGTACTAATTTTATATGTTTTTCTGTCCAGCCATTCGTCAGATCACCCGTATCATTTCATTACCAGCTTGTGAATTGACAAAACATGCAGCAACAAGCGGAGTCATCAAATACAAAAACAAAGCCAGAGATTATTTGAATTTCCCGCGCTCACGTGACTCTCTCGAGGGCGCAGTCGCGTTGCGGCTCTTCGTTCAGTTCGCATTGACATGGCTGTATTACGAAATTCGCTCAGATTTTTGAGACATTTTCTCAATAAAAATGTTGTTAACAGCGACAACAAGCTTATTCGATCATTTCAGAGCGTTGTCCAAGAGCCAAAGCCCAAAAGAGAAATATTAAAGACCAGTTTGATTGGCGCTACAATAGGCACTATTATTGGTGTGGGTTACGCCTTCCAGAAAATTAGCCGGGACAGGAAAAATCTTGCACTTGAAGGTAGCGAGATCCATGTGGATATTTTGAAATACAAGCCTGCAATCGAGCCTTCAAGAAGGGTATAAATAAACTCGTATGAACACTATGAAAATTCATGTTTTTGTATTACAATTATTAACCCCAAAATGCTATGTTTCCTCTAGGTTATTTCCCCGGTTGATGCAACTGGACTGAAGCTCACGTTATTTCAATATCAATCGTGCCCGTTTTGCTGTAAGGTAATGTTGCCAGAGCTTTATCAATTCATAATAAGAATCTAATTTTTAAACGAATAAATGTTACTTCTCTGCTGTTAGGTGAGAGCATTCCTGGATTACTATGGAATATCTTATGATATCGTCGAGGTGAATCCATTATTCAAGAAGGAAATAAGCTGGTCGACATACAGAAAAATACCAATACTGCTGGCAAAAGTCAAAGATGGCTATCAACCTCTTAACGACAGCTCGATGATTATATCTGTCCTTGCATCTCACCTCAGTGATAAAACCCACAAACTTGATGAATTGGCAAAGTACTATCCCATAATTGCCATGCACGATGACAATGGACAGTTTAAACATGAAATAGTTAATAAATACTTCCTTATGTATCAAGGAGCAATACCAAAGGACAGAACTCTCGATGATATTGTGTAAGATATCTTCATTATAGAGCTTACTTTAACGTTGTCCAATTGATAATTTTATTTGAAAACTATTTGTACAGGGAGGAACGTAAGTGGAGGAAATGGACAGACGATGTTTTGGTGCACACTTTATCTCCAAATGTGTACAGAACGTTGGGAGAATCCTATAAAACCTTCCAATGGTTTTCCGACGTGAGTAACATTGATGAATAACTACAAATAAGTCGGTTAATAATGATATTGTCTGTGTTTAGGTTGGCAAATGGGATGAATACTTCCCTGTGTGGGAAAGGAGAATAATGGTGAACGTTGGCGCTTGGGCAATGTGGCTCATTGGCAAAAGGCTGAAAAAAAGGCACAATCTGAAGGACGACGTTCGACAGTCATTCTACGATGAATTAAACAACTGGTTGAATGCTATTAATGCACGAGGAGGTCCTTTTATGGGTGGAAACACTCCAAATCTCTCCGATCTTGCTGTTTATGGTGTTTTACGAAGTCTTGAAGGATGCGACGCGTTCAAAGACGCTCTTAAACATACGAGGCTCAGAAACTGGTATTACCCAATGAAGAGACATGTTAGTAATCACAGTGGGGCTGCTGTTTTGAGCGGTTAAAAGTAGCTGTACATCTTCTTAGGTAAAATAAAAATTTTCTTCACATATATCTATGCATGAATTTTCAAATACAATCATTGATAATAGTTTGAATTAAACTGCACAAGGCAATTGACGATATTTAAGTATAAATCCACGATTCTCAAGATCTCTTTCTGTCGAGTTTCCACCTGGTGCAAGATTCTCGTTTGGATCTGGATTCGTTCCTACGTAAAGCACGAAGGGCTTTGCACTGCTCGTTTTCGTTTCGAATCCATTGCCACAAAATCTGTCTGTGTTGTAGCGCGTTCCATTTACAGCAGGACAGGGAATGATTACGTAATTGTGGTCACACATAACTCCGGAGTTTGAATAATTAATTCCTTGAAACAGAAAACATTTGTTTGGTATTTATTTATTCAATAATTGCCAGCTGATTTATTTGTACCTGGAGCTGCGTCTAGAATTCCAGAATCTCCGGATATTGTAAACGATTTTGCGTCAGCTTGCGACCATTCTATCGTGCAATATCCCAAAGCCATCCTCACACATACTCCATACTTTAGATTTTGCATTTGTCGTGTTCCTGGGATGGGCAAGGTCGACGAGACTGTAAATTCAACCACAATAGCACATTAATTAATGATATTATGACGATGATTATTATTGAAGTTTTCAGATGAATATAAACATCTTTACAACGTGGATTGACGGTAGTTCCATAATTAAAACTTGTCACAGTGCCAGAAACAGTCTTGTAGTACTGAAGACATCCAACTGGAGCTGGAGAGTCAACGAAATTAATTAATTCATTAATTAACAATCCATGATAATTTTATTTATCTCCTTACCTCGCCATGGAGAGTCACAAGCAATCTGTTGAATCCTTATATTCCATTTTCTTGCAAATGAATAATCAGTATTAGTATCAACGGAAATTGTGATAGGATTTGCTCCATTAAATTCCACATACACTGAAATGCACCAAAGAATACTGATAAATTAATTTGTAAATCATCGGCATGTATTTATAAATATTATTTAATCGATTGAAATCGTACCATGTTGATCAGCATCTTCACCACAAATTCGTGGGACAGTCGTTGCACCGCCCGAGACAAGAAGAAAATCATTGTCACAGACTCCACTGGCATTTGGCTGTGACAAAGTAAAGTCCAAAAAGTCTAAACGTAGCTGGCAAATATTCGTATCGCATCGATTTACCGTAATCATACATCTTTCGCCTCCTTGATAGTTTGCATGGAAGCCAGGATTGACGAAATACGTGTTATTCATGTTTGTTGTTGATCCACACTCCTTGCGAACTTGAAATTCAGTGAATAAGCATCGTTAAATATATTTTTAACGAGCTTTTAAGAGTCTATTGTGAATTACTCACATGTACAGCATACTCCGAGCTTATTTGCACACGTTCCAGACGCAACTCCTCCGAAGCTTGCACATTCCTTTCGTGTAAAGCACGTCCCAATGAATAAATTCATGCCTGAGCACTCTGAATTCTCAAAACGTACGACACTGAATAGTGGAAAGACTGAAAAAGATAGAAAAGAAACCAATGGGAATACAAATAGACTGCTTCTTCATCGATTTAGATCTTACATCGTCCACTAGGATGGTCTAATGCAGTATCATCCATCAGGGATCCATCCTCACCAGAAGTTAGAGCAACTGCTGCAATAGCAGCAATAAATAGCACCCCAAGCATGTCTGCTGACTTGGAACTGACTGATACATCTTCGAGTGTTCGTCTTTAAGATAACGGCGATCGAGTTTGCATAACAGTCATGACAATTAGCAGCTTAAAGTCATGTCAATTCTCAGAATAACTGTGCCTTAGAACCGCTATACATTTTTTTGTCAAATAAAATCCACTAATGTCCACCCTATTTACTAAGTTTATTAAATTATACATTTAAGAATGACATTGTGTTGTTTTCTATAATAAAATTCAGGTACACGACGTGTCGCAGTGATTTTTCTAGTTCACTGAGGCACTGGAAAATCGACATAATGGACAGTGACCATGTCGTAGAAACGACAGTTCATAGTCGTCAGCGTGGAACAACTGAAAAAATGAAAGAAAAAGAGTTTAAACTTTGCAATTAATGTAAATTCTATAATGAAGCGGTAAAAGGAGATAAGTCGAGATAACTTACTCATTAAAATGTTTTACAAAATTGATTATATCTCAAAAACTATTCGAGATACGACAAAAATGGAGAGAACCTTTTTTGTAGAGAATTTAATTCCCTACAAAAAAGGTTCAATAAGATTTTATTGTATCTCCCAAGGTTTTAGAGATATTCGTAAAAATGAGTGTCCAAAATTTTTCATAATTTTTGAGTTATCTTCTTTTACAGCTTCATTACTAAATTAAGTTAATTATTCGAATTAATTCTTACTCTTAGACACGATTTACAGAATGTAACTTGAAGATCAGTCAATAAGTTACGATAATATCTCGTTTTAAATGGCTCTGGCCATTTTACAATTAGCACACTCGATGGTTCCATACTTTTTAGCACTCCTCGGCCAACTTTGATCGTTGAATCTCCAATTTTATCCTGTGAATCATTCAAAAATAAATTAGAAGCGATATTACGAATAAAAGAATGATAATATCCAACTAAAAGTCAAACCTCATATCTTATTAAACGTGCAGTAAATAGATCAGCTTCCTCCGAAGCTATTGTCATTTGATTCTCCACCGTCACAGAATTATCCGTGCTGGGAGCAGGCTCTTCAATTAATTTCTCTGCCTCTTCATCACTAATACCCTCATCCAATTCAAACTCAACGAGTGGCAGAATTTCAAACATCACGAATGAATGTTGGAATTTAAGTCCACACTGGACACAACGGTTGCTGGAAGTATTGGTGGCTGGCAAGAGAGTATTGAATGTTGAGCATCGATAGCAAAGCGGCAGAAGTTCTTCAGGATCTCGATACTGATATGCTCTAGCACCCAACGTAGACACTTCAATCTGCGCCAGAAGATGTTCAGGGATTTTCATTCCTCGGAGACGTTCAAGTAATTGCATTGCCAATTTATTTGCGCCCAATTTACGAGCTTGCTTTACGAGGGCATAAGTTATTGTTAGTTTAGAGATGCCTTCTACATGAATTCCTTGGATTTTCATTAATAGAAATCTGGAGATGTTGAATAGAGCCTCGGGCATCAGCGATGTGAACGGTTCCTCCTTGAATAAATAAAGAATTAAATGAGTTTCAGAAACAGAATTTACATAATCAAATATATATTGGATAATTTACCATATATTTAAAGACTTCGTGATAAGCATAGTAGACATCAGCCTTGTCAGAGTACTCTTGGAATGTGATTTTAATTTCCTCAGGATTTTTATTCAACTCTAGACTGAGTTGCGATAGAAGCCAATAGAAATAGGAAGCATCACGGAATCTTCTTTCAGCTACTGCATTTTTTGCAAGCATTGTAAGGACGACAATGGACTCCTCTGGTTGTCCAGCCATTTGAAAAGCCTGCTGTGCCTCAGAAAATCGTCCAGTCTCAGCAAGCCACCTTGCATATGGACCGTAGACCCTTGATTTTAGCTTAGGGTTTCGTTCAGCCAACTCAAAGGCCTCTGGCCAAGCCTGTGCGTCTACAAGGACATCAGCAACGTCTGGATCGTCACCAAGACGACTGAAGATCTCCGCAGCACCATGAGTTGCTCCCAGTTGCCTTAATTTTTTAGCAATGATAGACAAACTGTCTCGGTCAGCTTTATCCAGTTGTCTGCCAACTTTGATCAGCATATCTATCCAGCCGTACTCTGCAATGATATTAATAGCTCTGTGGACATCACCAGCAGCCAGAAACATCTCAGCAGCTGCTCTAGGTTCCCCGAGACTCTTTGCCCACTCTGCTCGTCTTCTCAGTAACACAGTTCTGTCCTGATTGTTGCCTGTGGCAATAAACTCTTGAGCAATGTCGAACATCCTCAGGTCAGAGTACATATCAAGAGCGTACTGCTGTAATCCAGCTTTCTGATACAATCTAGCAGCCTCCTTGAGTCGTCCCATTGCAGCTGCAGCTGTAGCCATACAAGCTTCGCGTCCCCATTCTCCGGATTTAAGCTTCTCCTCGACTTCAGTGACTAACTCGATGTGTCGTAATTTCTTTAAACGTGCAAAAGCAGCATGAGCAATGTTAAGCTCAAGTTTATCTAGAGCTGCGACTCCCAGAGCTAGCCAATCTGTTTCTGCAACGCCCAAGCAAGCGACTGCATGAGCTTCTTCAAACATTCCTATGTCTAGATACTGATACATGGTCGATGACAAGGGAATCTCAACTGTTTCGATGTTGGTCCCATTGATGCAGTAGAGCTTGGAGCCATTGTGGCCCACAACGAAGCCACAAAAGTTTTGTTTGTACTCTGGGAAGTTTGCGACTTTGATAGCCAGGTAATCTCTGCCTGAGAAGCACATGATATCCTCAAAGGCTCGATTAAAAGCTACACTAGTGACATCATAGAACTCGTGAAGCTTCTGTTCAGTGTATAGATCGAATACAGACAAAATTCCAATTTCACTGACGACTGCAAGCTTTTCCTTGAGGGAACTGATGTCTAGGCATCTAACTGGGCCATCGACTTTTGCTAGATGAGCTGGGAAAGGATTGTCCAAATATATCTTCATCACTTGGCCACTCTTCAAGCCCGCTATCAGGCATTCCTTGCCTGACGGTCCACCGACGACCTTAATATACGTTATTGTACTATCCAAAACCCATTCTCGTTCCACAATTTCAGCGAAAGACATGCTCTGCAGACGTTTTTCAAGACAAAGAACTAAATGATTGGATGTGACGACTAAAAGATTGCAATTTAGAGTCTGTGATAATTTTTCTTGGATACGATAGTGCATTCCATTGCTATTTCCAGATGGTTCATAGATGATTACTCGTTCTGGCAATTGTACTGCTAGTTTATCTCGATAAACTGCTATTCTGTGGATAAGATCCTTGCATTTGATTCGAACCTTTTGGTTTGTTATCAAATGCTGAATTAGTACGTCCGTCATGTTCTCTCGATATGCATATCGATCTCCATAGAGGCCATGGACAATGTTCCATGACAATTGTAAGTACGTTATCGTTCCATCTTGACATCCAATGGCAACGTGAGAGGCTGAAGGATGAACAGCACAACTCCAGACCCAGGACGAGAAATTTCCACCAATTTCAATCAATTGGATGCCCTCGTGTGTCATCAGGACGCATTTTTTATTGCTGCCAGTAACAAGGATGTACTGTCCTTCAGGAAAATGGCTTACTTTCAGAGGAATAAAATTCATTGTCCTCTCCCTGCCAACTTGTTCGCCAGCCAGGGTGCGAAATGAAATGGTTCCACCCCATTCTGCTACACAGAGCACATCTACATTAGAATCATCACGCAATGGGCCCCATGAGAGGCTCCAAATGGACGTGGCACCAGGTCTCTCGATTCTAATTTGCTCTTCACCATTCTTGTTCCTTATTGAAACATATCCTGCTGCCAGACCAATAGCTAAATACTGACCATCCCTGGTCCATGCACAACAATTAACTCGACCCCCTGACTTGTGTTTTTGCACGGCTTTCTGCTCTGTTGACCAGAATGCAATGTCCGAGATTGAGCAACTGAAGAGTTGATGTGATACAGGATTAAACTGCATACATTGAACTGCCTCATTGTGAGAGTACTTCAAAATCCCTTCGAGCTTCGACGTCCAGACAATAACGCTCTTGTCTGCGCCCCCAGAAGCGAATCTTTTGCCATCTCTGGCGTAGCAGACACAGTAAACCGTGTCTTTGTGGCCTTTCAATGGTTGAATTAAGACACCCTTGGTCGTCTCATAAACAAGCACCTGGAGGCCTGCAGCCACCACCAATTGAGTGCCATCCGGATTGAAACATAAATCATAAATACAATTTTCAGTTTTCTCCTGTACTTTATCCACCCATGTTGGGTTGGCTCTCATTGTACACACTGTTGTTTCAACAACAATTCCACTTGAATTATTGTAATATTTTTTTTGCTACATGGACAATGATTGTTCCAGATTGTTCTAAATGCATTTGTTTGTACAAACTAAGCATCGTTTCCACGGAAACGGGACCAAAATGGCGGCGTTTTGGTACCATATAATCAAGCGTTGAAGTCTCCTATTCAGGAATTTTGTTGGTTATGTAAGTTATGTAATGGAAAAAATTGATTGCAAGCTTCAAATGATGCTTTTATTTGATTGTTAAAGGACGAAAATGAATGGAAATTCATGTAGAATGTGTGGAATTTTATTTATTTACTGATTTCAATTGAAATATGCGTTTGAAAAAGGCCGTGAGTCGAGTAGATTCTCTGTCGTCACGGCGGGGGCCATTCTAACCTCACTTTTCTCTGAAACCACGTACTCCGGACAATTAGACAAGGTCGAGGATTGACGCGCGGTGTGTGCAGGCTGATTGCCCCCGCTTATGTCAAAGATTTGTAGATTTTCATTCCTTTGTATATTTCTGTCCTTTCTGTGATCTGCGCGCCTATTTAAGGTACCTTGTATGACTCGTAACGTCACCAGACTGATCGACGCATCATCCCTAACATGATCAAATTATTTTCATTGAAACAAGCTAAAAAAGATGGTGAATCACCAAAGGCAGGTACTCAAAAGAAGGCATCTGCTGCTCAGCTGAGAATTACAAAAGGTTAAACTTTTAATTAACATATAATTATATATTAATATCCTTATAATAAACATTCTCCACGGCTTTATCATGATTTTAACCTTGAACATCATTGTGCTCATTTATTCTTGCAGATATCAATGAATTGAATCTACCCAAAACATGTGGAACAGAATTCCCTGATCCCGATGACTTGTTAAATTTTAAATTAATTATTTGCCCCGACGAAGTAAGCTTATAATCTCAATGTACATCTACTTCTAGTCATTGTTCATATCTTTGTTCATGTTATCAATTGTCTGAGGAATGTTCGTAGGGCTTTTATAGAGGCGGACGATTCACGTTTAGCTTTAAGGTTGGACCGAATTATCCTCATGAACCACCTAAAGTCAAATGTGAGACTCAGGTTTATCATCCAAACATCGATATGGAGGGTAATGTTTGTCTCAACATTCTGAGAGAAGATTGGAAGCCAGTGCTCACTATAAATTCCATTGTTTATGGACTGCAGTATCTCTTCTTGGTGTGCAAACTGTGGATTTAATGTTCTCTATTATTGAGTCATTTATTTATTTATTATTGGTAAAACATCAATAGTCTAATGCTTGAATGTTTATTTTTTTACAGGAGCCCAATCCAGAAGATCCATTGAATAAAGAGGCGGCAGAAGTTTTACAAAATAACAGAAGAGCCTTCGAACAGAATGTCACAAAAGCCATGAGAGGTGGGTATGTCGGGTCGTATTACTTCGAGCGGTGTCTCAAGTGATACAATGTTACACTGCAAGTTCTTCATACAATCTCACAGAGAGTCGCTATTAGAGAGACAGAAATCCCGATGCATGGGACGCACGAGAAAAAAGAAAGTAATAAAAGATCCACCATTGATCTTCGTTACTTGGGCGTCCTATTCATATCTCTACGTTCGTAAACAAACATGCAAATAATTAATTGCGAAGCTTTCTGACATTTAATTCCACTGACTAATCAATGCTTTTGTCACAATAAAGGATATGAATCCTTATCTTATGTATAATTAATAGATCAAATGAATTTTAAAATTGCCATATGTGGCTAATAGGCAATGTAATTTTAATTAATAACATCATCACACCATCCATCGTCGTATCCGTGGAAAGATGTCGAATTGCCTCGTTATTCTCTGCTCGGGCTGTCTAATTTACTCTTGAAAGCACCCAAACATCTCTTTTTTTTCACCGTATATTATCATAAATTAACTATGGCGTCGTGGAGATTGATGTAAAAATAAAGAAATCTAGATATTGAATACGAAAAAAAAAAATGTGGGTGCCAATTAAGGTTGAGTTAAAATACTATGTCCAATTTATTTATTATTATTATCAGAAGACGAGTTAGAAGTAATTATATGATCCTCGTGACGGCGCTTTTTTTTCGCCATTGTATCCCGTAATTTTTTTTAGAATTAAAAACAACCTTCCCCACTTGTACCTTTAATTATAAATCGCGATACATATACAACTGTTCCATGCAAAAGGAAATACAATATTGAACTTTAATAATTGTTTTTTTACTTTCTTCTGCCTTTATCATCGTTTATGAATGCTGATAGCTCTTTTGCATTGCTCGATGCAATTGGGAATCCTCTCTGAATCATGAATGACCACGTGAAGATGAGTAATATAATTCAGTAAAAATTGATTGAAAACTTCTGCAACATTATTGCCTCTTTTTTTTGGTTTGTTCGCTGATAATATCTTTACGACTCACTATCCATAAATATTTATAGATTCATTGTGTAACAATAATAAAAAAGAAAAAACGAAGAATTCACATGCTGTATCGCCGACTGAAATCTGCTGTATAATTCCCTTGTTGTATTTGAATTGTTGATGATTTATTTCTTTACCTTTATCAATTGATTCTCAAGGCACTTTTCTTTTCATTGGATGTGGTAATGTGCGAGGACAGAGCTCATTGTAGAAAATAAAATGATACTGTTAGTCGTGTATTAAAAATTAGCTTTTCGATATATTTATACCAACGATTTAACATACTTCATTTAACAAACATTACAAAGTAAACTCCTCGGCGGGGGATTTAGCATTACATTTGGAATTAAAGAAGAAAAAAATTTTCATTTTGAGACATTGCATTGTGTGGATACTGATTTGGCCAACTACCTGCGTTTAGCCTGACAAACAAGAAAATCTGACACAGAGACCGTTATACAAACAAACAAAAAAAAAAAAAAAGAGTAAACTCATGATTTTTTTTTTGTTGAGTAAA
>JABSMT010009965.1:0-31079 GCA_018902335.1 Eumacrocentrus americanus | reverse complement strand
TACTATTAACATAATATACAAAATGTGACTCAATTAGTTACAAGCCCTCACAAAAGCGAGCTCACTTTTACAACTTTCGTATCATTACAATTCACATTTTTCTTTTTTTAATTAATAAAACAAAAAATTCATATGCAAAATTTTTTTTTTAAACATTGCTACACGAGAACTGATCGCCAACACGTCGATTTGACATTATTTTCACAATAAAATTAATCAAAAACACTAATAAACATAATAACAAAATAATTGAAATTTTCATCGAGGACGGTTGAATAAACTTACGAGATTATGAGATTCGATTCAACAGTTTTTTCTTACGTGGCATATTTATTGTTTTACTTTATGGTAATACTTTTTATTAATATAAAATATCAATTATAAAATCCGTACGTCAATGATCAATTTTTCATTCCAACAAATGTTATAATGAGTGAAGTGTATTATGTAAATTAAATCGATAACTGATTTTTCAAATCCATCAGGAGGTACAAGAAAATATTGTTAAAATTTTCCACTAAATATTCACTTATTAAAAAAATTCAATTGGGAAATTGTATGCTAAAATGGCACGTAGAGCGTTATCAACATGGATTTAATTTGAATGGAAAGAACTGTACAATGATAGTAAGTTTTTTTTTGTATGGTCAAATAATACGTACACTAAATTTAAATTAATACACATTTTTCATATCAATACTTTCGTGCTGCTGTTCATATTATTTTGTTTCTAACATTGAATAATTTATAGCTTAATAATTGAGCACGACAATTGTTTGCAATTTCAATCTACTACAGAGAATCAGTAAGAGTATATGAAAATCTCGCTTTTGTTTCTATCAATTTTTTGTTTGTCTCTATCATGAATTTTCTTTATCATCACAATTACTTCATTAATATGTATATACCTGTATGAAAAAATATTTCGGTATGCGTCAATTCCTATCCAGTAAAAATACACATCAAAATACAGAATTTCTATTGCGGGCGAAAAAGTATCTTCTGAAAAATTGTCACACGAATATCAGATTCAGTATTTTTAGGTCAACGATGCAGCAAAAGCGAATGTTTATAAAAACTAATCAGCAGTGATTGAAACTATGTACACGAGAAATTCAAGAGTTTAAATAACTTGGCTAGAAGTGAAATTTCATATTTTTCAAGTTATTTCCACATTTAAAATTCGTTAAGCCAATGGTTTTTCTTTTTTTTTTTCTTCATCTTCATTCATTAATCGAAAACACTAATTGCCAAAGTAACGTGACATGAAAAAAAAAAAAAAAAAAAAAAAAATTGGAGACGATCACTCTGTAAGATATCATCGGTACAAACAGCCTTTGGTTACATAACAAAACAAAGAACACTAATACCGTTATAATACCACTTGATACGCATATGTATTAATCTAGCCTACGAGTCTTTAGTAATTGGCATTTCTTGGCTTATGGCCTGAAGGTAGTGAATAGTAGTTTTTTTTTAATTCTCTGACACAAATCGTTCAATAAATATGATAATGGGATATTATCGGCGTGAATTAAAGTCAAATTAACTTCGGGCTTTCTCTGACTTTGTAATTAAAAAATTTGCAAAGTCGAGAAAGTCAATTGTGAATGCGATTTTTCAATGCGCAAGTGTACGAGCATGTGCTGTAACAGGAGAAATCATGAAAATGGTTGAGTATGAAGGTGAAAATAAGTAGAGATGATAACTTCTCTTAAATTAATCCGCGGTACATTATTTAAGTAGTGACTTGTACAAACGTTTAATTGCTTTGTTTTCGTTATGGCTCAAAAATAGCTCCTTATCGATTAAAAAATAAAAAGAACTACACGTTATTGTTTCTTAATAAACGATAATGACACGATGTCGATTAATTAATGCACATCGAACATTCTCCGGTATTTTCGCTCAATTCCATCACTGGCAGGAATAGAACAATCAAAACCACGAACTTCTAAACAAAAATCGAAGTGTCGTAGCAGCGAAAATATACTCTTGAGGTAAATTCGAATGAAATTTCTATGCAAATTTTCCGCCTGGACGGATATTCTAGACGTGATTCGGTTGTGTACCGCTCATTCTCTGCTGCATCATACTCAAGAGCGCTTCCGAATATTGTTGCATCATATTTACGACTTTTCCCTGATCTTGGCCGGCTAACAATTCCTGAAATGTTTCTGTGGCTTCATTTACAGCTGAGGAATCGTTACCAGGGTTTGCCTTGCTCGCTGTACCAGCTGCAACGAGCCGAAGTGTTCGCATAGCCTCATTGACTGATGATTCTAAGCCTCGTAGCATTGTGTCCCTGTCGATGGTCTCGCCCGACGAATTTCCAGAGCTGTCCAACGTAAGGCGCTTGTAGAGTTGCACCACATTATCTGCTGTTCGCGTCAACTCATCCGCAATAGTGTTACACAATTGGGGAGATACTGAAAAAAATTATTTTTTATTTACCTCTCAATGTATATTGATAAGAAAAAATATCAAACTATTTGTGTCATGCACTAATGAATGACATGCACCGTGCAAATTGATCTAGTTAAATTATATCTTGTCAAATCCGTATGAGATCATGCCTAATAAATGATTTGATCCTCTCAAAAAACGTCTCCCAACTAATTTCTAGATGATAAGGATTTTGTGATTATGTAAATTGACACTTATTAATCGGGTTTGTCCTATAAATTGTTCAGATTCTGTGAAAGATGAACTATCACGATAATCAAAAATATGATAAATATACAAATGATTCAATGGAGTCTCGGTCTCTAGCATTGAAATCTTCAAGAATATAATCCGACAGCATGATCACTTACAAATTTGAATTACACTGAATATTAAAATTTTCACATGATGGCATTCTCATTAGATGACGTTAGATTACCTAATCTTCTGTCCGTGTCTACTGCAAGGGCAGAGTGTTCGTTAGACAGTGAATTGTTGTGGACAATTAGTGTGAGCAAACATTTGTAGTTAGTTTTATTCGACATATCACTAATAAATTTGAAAAATATATACTTACACTCTGCACTAGCAATGTCAATGGTACGATCAGTGTCTTTGACAGGAAGTTCCTGTGGACTTGGATCCAATTGAGTGCGACTAGAGAGCCTCGGACTGCTTTGACCAAGTGCAATTGATCGACCATTTGAAATCGCCGCACTTGATCCAGATCGTCTTATTGGCGCCCCAACAGAATTCAAGCTATGCAAAAAAAAATAGGCACAAGTTAAATAAAAAATTTAATAACAGAAATGCAAGGTATTTGATTAATGAATATCTTCTACCTGGCTATGGGCTCAATATTAATACTTCTAGGTCTCGGTGGCAATGCTGGCTTCCCACCATTTCCATTCGAGGATGTGTCCTCTGAGCTGGAATCTTCCTGATTCCCAACTTGACTTAGATTAACTGCATCAAGAAAATCACTATTAAAATAGAAAAAGACACGTGAAAATTAACTGAGAGGTAAACATACCACTCGAGTAAGCACTCTGCATTCCGCGTCTTCTCAACACCATGGGCAAATTGCTGCTCGACGAAGAGTTTGGTTTTGTTTGATGGTTGATCTTATTCTGTGAACTGATTGTGGGTCTCATAAGTCCACTCATTCGATTGTTTGACGATTGATTCGACCAATTCCTTCCACTCGATGCAATGCCAGCATCGGATTCCGAGTCACTCTGCTGTAAATTACGATGAAAAATGAGTCTCAAAACTTTAATCTCCAGTGTATTTACTAACTTACTTGATTTAAGACACCAACGCTGCTGCTTCGAGTCATGTGTGTCGAGTGCGATTTGCTGGAGGAGTATCTTGATGATAATCCGCCACTTGCATTACTGCTAGTTCCATTTCGTGATGACAAATTCGAATTTTTGGTGCTTAATTTCCCTGAAACTGTGACATGAACTCCATCAATATTCAATCTATGGATTTTGTGGGTTCTTTTGTAAATCAATGGTTGGATTAATAATGTGTACGACATTGCGTAAAGCCAAAAAAAAGGCCATTGAACACAATTAATAATAAATGATTAAAAGAAAGGCATGAAAGCAAGCCGAAGAGGATACCTTGTATCGGACCATGCAGTAACCTGTTCGGCGGGCTGACTGAGAGATCGCTCAGCGAGCAGGCACGTCTCATACCATTGTCTTCTGCTTCGTCCTCGGTGCCGACAACTTTCGACGAGAATCTGCTCTCTGATCCAACTGTTGACAACACGCAACACTCATGCACTATGCAACTACTTGAAGATAATATGTTCTAACAAAATGTTAGTGTATATAAAAAATGGAATTGCAAAAAAATAATAAATTATTTAAAATATTTTGCTTTAATAAAATAGAAAATAAATGAGGACAGGGATCTACTGGGTAATTAATCTTGAAAACGTGCTCTCAAGTGAACACCATGCCGTAAATCGTTACGAAGCCATTCGCAATGATTAAACGTTCAAATAAAAAGATAATTACTGCTGCGTCCTTTTGATAAATAAAAAGAATCTTCACTGTGCAACAGTCATTTGATGATGTTTACGATTGCACATGTACCAGATTAAATTAAATAAAAATTAATGATGTTCTTCACATTCACGTGCTTGAACTAGTTTCTACGAACATCAATACGACATCGATATACGCTCCTCTCTGTCTTTGAGATACCTGCGAAGTGGTGCTTGGACGGCAGCACATCCTGACTGATGGTTGGTAGTGTTTTCGTCCACTTCAATTGACAGCGAGAGGCAGGAGGCCAAATGCGTTTTGGCGAATTGGCACAACTCGAACCAGGCGTCGAGGAGCCACTCTCCATCAATGATTTGTCCATGGCACAATCGCTGTCTTCACCACCTGAGCTTGGTCGTAACTCTCGTTTCAGCATTGAACATCTGTCCCTTTCAGCCTCGAGCTTGGCAAAATTCTCATTCGTGTCCCGTGGATAAGCTCGCCAAGCATACTTGTCCTTCACCAGGTACTGCTGCTCTCGTCTGACCAAGTTCTCGAATTCTTTCGACAGCAACTTCACAGTTCCCTCAATCGCTCGACTGATTCGAATATCAACCGTTGTGTTTAGATTGGCATACGTTTTCTCGACTTCGCGATTAGAGTCCTGAGTCTGTGAGTCTGACGTGGACACGTCACAGGAAGAAGTGCCATTTGGCTCGAGAGAATCGTAGGCCTCGAATGTATCCTTTGTGGGAATTTGATGTTCAAACCGACTATCAATATCAATGTCTTCAGGACGCGGAAATTTTTCTAATTTCATTGGTTGATTTTCATTCTTTCTTATTGCATCTGAATTATGGATGGAAATATTTGCTACATTGATTGTACCGTCATTTATTGATGTTGGATATTGCAGTGCAAATTTATTCGAATCTTGACTGCTAGGCGAACGAAGAATACTAGTCAATGGCATATTTTCAACAGGTTTCACGTCATTTGCATTTACATTGCTCTGTCTATTATCCAACTGTTCTGAATATTCTTTGCTGGGATAATTACTGCTGTTTGATTCTGTGGATTGGCGAGGCTGAACGTCAACATTGTATTTGTTCCAAGCTGGTCTGCTACGATTTCGCATGCTCTGCGTACGGGAAAAATTTCGTTTTGGCTTTGGAGGCTTGTGGGGGACAAAGTTGTCGAGAATCAACATTGAATGAGGCTCCTTGAGACTATTACTACGTGGGACATCTGAACGCGATGAGTTCCGAATTTTTGAACTATATTCTTTGGCATCGTCTACATTGAACTCGTAATAAATGCAGGTTCGATTAGGCCGGAAGTTCTCTTCCGTATAATTAATCGGTTGACTCTTTACAGTACTGAGTCTTGTGTCTTGAAGAGACTTTGACCGAAAAACAGCTCTAGTGGGCGCAGGAGAATTAGATGGTCTTTCAGACTCTGTCGCCGTGTCTCCTGTCGTGTTACTCGGGTTGGCACTGTAAGTCTCGGAATTCTGACGCTTTCTCTTGTAGTGCGAGTCGAAAAGCATTTCCAGGGGTGCTGATTTAACGAGCGAATCAGAGTCATCAGTGAGAACGCTTTCAGTGCTCCTGTGATCTTCATTCTCCCGCAGTGGGAATGTCTGGTAGTCGTCTGTGCCATCAGTTAAAATACTCTCTTGACTTTGAGCAGCTTGCATTTTTCGCCGAGACAGAAAGAAACTGGCACTGGAGTGTCGATCGTTATCATAGTGAGCACAGTCAAAAACCTCTCCAGAAGCATCGGAAAGAATACTTTCCTGAGAATCATTGAGTTTCTTCATTGGATAGGTCAAGTAGCACTTATTCTCACTGTTTGTCTCTGCATGCACGTTGATTTGGTACTCGCTGACACACCTACGAGGCGGATTTTTGTAATCGCTTTCAAGGGAATCGTCACTAAAATTTCCATTGCCATCTTCGTCATCTGACAACTGTTCATTCATTGCCGGCAAACTTTCAAACGATTTGGCAATGTTGTCAATCTCATCGACATTGCCGTCATTGAGGCCGATAAAATAACTACAGGATCTTCGTTTTTGTGCGAATTTGACAAATCTATTGGCACTTTTTCTGCATGCTTCTTTGAGTATTTTCAATTCTTCACAAACTGGCGACTCTGGCAATGACTGATTTGGTTTATTCACTGACAATTTGTATTTTTCTGTTTTCTTCAGTGTCAACGTCATCGGACGACAAGAAGAAGTTAATTTTGATCGTTCATTTATACTAGACATTGTTTGACTCTTAGGCAAGCGTAATTTCTCAATCGGTTCATGGACTTCCATGAGAGCATTCCCCAAACCGGAAACATTGTTAGTAAAAACTTGGGGTTTTAATTGAAAACTTGGATTCAGTTGAGGTTTATGGGGGTTAGTCAGTGTCGCGTACTGCACTAATGGTGCACATTTATTATTACCTGAGCTGATTCGGTTTGGACGGTGATGCCGATCTGGAATATGGCTGCTGAGGTCTGAGATACTTTGACTCGCCTTCAATGAAGATCTGTAGCCCACCTGAAAGTGATAAATGCATTTTAACTACCAATTATGCCTCTGAAACATTCAGTATTTAAAATTTGTAAGTTATGAGTTTATCTCATTGAAACAATTTTTACCACAAAAAAATTGATGTTTTGCATTTTTAAGCAGTTTTGCATGTTTAACATTGAAATACAAAAATTGATTTTAAAATACTCACGCTCTGTAACTTCCTTCTCGTCTCCTCTATTCGTCTCTGTAATTCCTCTCGTTTCTTTGTTACATCAGCACTGAGTTTGGTGTTCTTCGGCACACTTAAGATAGGCGTCGTGCGTGTTTTGGTTCCTTGACTCTCTCCTCCGCTCGTTCTAAATCGAGATTAACCACATACAACGATATAATAAATAGTAAAGCAAAAATAATCCAACGATTTAAGTTATTTTGTTCTAATTACCTTCCATGAAATTGAGAGCTAATACTGGTATTTTTCCTATTCGTCGGTTCATCAGCACCACTCAGTGACTCAAAAGCATTTTTCAGATATTTCTCTCGATTTGTTTGATTGGCGACTTGATCGAAACCCTCAGAACTCGCTTCTGACAACATGGACAGTGGATTGCGCTCTGCACTGGGTGTCGATGCGCCTCCCTCTGAATCCGAATCATCTTGACTGCCAGATGCGGTTAATTCATTGCCACGATTATTTTCACCGACTCTCGTCTTCTTTCCTCGCCTTACAGATCGTCTGAGTTCCTCCACATCCATAGCATTGACTTTAAATTGATTAGAAACAATATCTTCAGGAGGTGGATAGTACATCAAGTGATGATGAGACTTTTCTGAACCAGTCGTTCCGTTTTCACCCTCTGAATAATCCTCGACGTCACCATCATGCTCGGTACTCTCGTGATCCTGAATAAAAGACAATACAAAATCGTTAGTTAGAGATTCTTTCCTATAAAAAAAAAAGAAAAAAAAGTAAATTCCCAGCTTTTTAGTGAAAAAAAATCTGAATTCAATAAGATAGCGAATGCCAAGGAAATCATGTGGCAGAGTCGTAAAAGTGACAGTTGGCAATGAATGAAATACCTCAAATTTAAAACTGCCAAGACTGCTGTCATCTGTGTGATGTCGAGTTCTCGATTGACGATTCAACTCCGTGACATTGCTACCTCTAGTTATTGTTACGTTGCCACCCGTCATCTATTGACGTTGATTCGCGTTTGTGCAATGGAAAAAAAAAACAACAAAAAAAAAAGATGAAAGGTAAATGAACGAATGATAAAAATAGATAAATAAAAGGAAGAGAAAAAATGTAAATAGGAAGTCGGTAGAAAATATGAGTGTATTTTAGAGCGTTAGCACTCATTAGTTGCGCATGAACGTGCACTCTATTATCAACTTGTTAGTACCTGTTTTGAATCTTCCGTTAACTCTCTGTAACTATCGGGACACGGTGCAAATACATTCTCTTCGTTCTCCTAGAAAGCGTGAATAAGCATTTTAAGCCGTCTGATGTGTGCAGTTACTTCCAGTTTATTAAAGCACGATGATAAGCATGATTTCAAACAAAAAGAAAATCGATCAACACGTAAATCATATTTACCCTTTTGATTATAATAGCCTCTCGTCTGTAGTCGCTGCTGCACTTGGTCTCGGTTCCGCTGTCGATAGAGCTATCTTTAGACCCTCCAGCACCGCCTCCACCTCCATCAGAATCGATGGCACCTCGTGGCGGCGGGAATGGAATGATCTCATCGCTGTCATAGACCGACTTGACAGTGATCCCATCAGTTTGCTGAACTCGCTGAGCCCATCGTCCCTTAGGCATATCAACATTCAGAGATCTGACGCCCGAGGTCAGAGTGAGATTGTCCTCAGTGCTGGCATTCGTGTTGATCTGTTTCTTGGCCCAGAGAGGCAGTTGACCAACGCTGAAACGATAATCAATCCCAGGAGACTGCATTGTGGGATTTGCATTTGGATCAAGAAACTCCGGCGATGGTGGACCGAATGTTTCATTGTCCAGCTGTACTGCCAGTCCATTTGGCATTATCGAAGGCCTCTTGCCAGCACGCATCGCCTGCTGAGCCAGACGAGCCTGCATTGTCACGACCATGTCGTGAGGCACACGCCAAACAAATATGCAGCCGTCCCCGCTGGCAGACACCAGGTGTCTGCAATCTGGACTGAATCTCAGACCAGTTACGAGCTCTGAGTGACCCAACATCGTTGCCATACACTCGCCGCTGTAGTAATCGTAGACACATAAGGTCTTGTCTGTGCATGAGGTTGCAACATAGATTCCGGACGCGTCCAAAACGACTTTTATCAGCGAGCCGTCCTCACTGACCGAACCCTTGAATGTTTTACTGTGCTTGCCAGTCGCCACACTGTACACCCTGATATTCCGATCTTGGCAGGCAGTTAAAACGTGCTTTTGGCCAGAGTCTACCTCCATATCGTAGAGCGTCGTCTTCCCTTGGGCATTATGATCTCGGGTGAACTGGGGCGAACCCCCAGGAGTCATTTGCAACTGTCTGAAGATTATACTTTTGTCAGCTCCGCACGTAACCATTTGAGTTTTATCGCTCTGAGATGATTGAGTAAAAAACCTCACTGCAGTAATTGAAGAACTGTGGTCGTCGAGGGTCTGTAAAAAGTTGTAGCCCTCGTCAACGTTAAAAACGTGAATTAACCGATCTCTCGAGGCACTTGCCAGAAGTCTCGGTACGTCTACGGAATTTCGGGAGTACTTTGAGTACTCCAGACACAGCACTTCTGCATCGTGAGCCTCTATTAGACACACTTCCTCTAAACTTGCAACGTCGTGAATTCGAATATTGCCGGATCGATCACCAGAAGCGAGTTGCTTGCCATCCGGACTGACCCTTATTGACCTGACACCATTACGACCGTCATATGAAGCGTCGTTTTTCTCCGTTGAGCCAGCAGCAGCCAAGTCGAGATCCTTGAGATATGTCAATTCAGGATCGACGTAGAGGACTTTTAATAATTCGTTGCTGTAAATATTGCGGTTGTAGAGGCCCTGCTCTGGTGGCAAATCCTTTTGCATGTTCCACACGCGAATTGTATCATCGCTAGAACACGTTATAAAGCTCCCTGCTGGCATAGCATTCACGGATTCGCTCCCAGTTGGATACATCTCGACCCCCCATATGCACGCAGAGTGATAGAGGAACGAGTGAGACTTCCCAACTCGTCTTATGTCCCTCACGTCCCAGACATAGATGCTGTGGTCATTATAGACACACGTGAGTTTATTGTTTAACTCATCAAAAGCCAGGGCAATGGCGTCTGGATATCGGGCATTTCCTGGATGCTGGGACATGTGACTTATTGATAATCCCTGCGCCACGTCGACACCTAAATAATGAGTTCTAGGCAGTGTCGTGATGAACTGCAACGTTGTTGGACTGAAACATCTGACAATTCCCTCGGCGCATCCAATAAAGATGAACTTTTCCCCAACGGCCATGCAGTTGGCGCTCGTCGTTCTCAACTCGACCCACTTGTCGAGGAGTCTCCGATTATTAAATTCACAGAGCAAGCCAGTTTTTGTAATGGCATACGTGGAATCGGCCATCTCACCACGGCCGCAGGCAACATCGACAAAATCGTTGTTCCGTTGCTCGCCCAATATGGCAGATCTTCCCATCAGCGGCACTGGCTCTTTGTACTTGGCACTGCGCGTATACTCAAGATACCAAAATTTCACGTGTCGGTTCCCAACCGTGACGAAGTAATTGCCATTTTCAGCGAAAGACACGGCCTTCACCTTGCTCGAGACTTTGTTCGAGGCGACCTTCACGTTGTTTCGCCAGTCCCAGACGTTGACGATCATGTCATGCTGCGAGCCAATGGACACCACGTATTTGTTGCTGGGTGAGAATGCCTGCAGAGATGAACAGTTACGCAATAAAATAGGAACTAAGCTTAGACAAACAGATCTAATCAGCGCTATTTTTTTAACTTTAAAAATTTAACTCACAAATTCAAGAATAATTATTCAGTTGCAATTAATTATACCAATGAAGCAATATTAACCTTCGGAGGCTTTCTTGTTTCTCTCAGACAAGAGATAGTTAAAAATGGATGATGGATTCCAAAAGGACCGACGATTTTATATTGAAACATGTCCGAGCGTAATTAATTTACGAACTCGTCATGCAATGGCGCGCGAAAACAAAACTGGCCACTAATGATCTAAAATATTGTCTCTGAATAGAAAAAGAGAGGCGGCTGCTGTGAACTGCACTTTCTCGAAATCTCGAAATCGATTTAATCAGACTTGTCATTCCATCATTACTATGTACGGACGATGCGGTTGAAGGTATAGAAGATAGGATAGTGTTTCTCTGACAAGCCTCTTGGAATCTGACCGAGAATTCTGTTGCTCAACGACAAAGCGGTTCTTGAAATGTTGACCGTAAATGGCTCTTTACCTATGTATATACCTCTGCTATTTTGTGTTGTCGATGGCAATTTGAATAATCCCGTGGAGATAAGAAAACATATACTCACAACACAGTTGATCCCATATTTGTGACTGGGAAACTCGGCGATTTGAATAGCATTCTGTGGATCAGAAATGTCCCATACTCGGACATTTGGCATATGACCACACTCGCCAGTCACCAGGAGTCGACCGTCTCCAGCGAGTGCCAGCGACGTCACGGTTTTTCTGCATCCATTCAACACGTGCGTCTGCGTGTTCTTTCTCGGATTGAAGAGAACCACCGTGCATCTGCAACAAAAAGCGCAACATCACCGAGATTATTTCACGGGGTCGAGAAGATAAGACAAGTGTGAGAAGCACATGAGGTCGCTCGACCGTTTTATCCGCATATGTAGTTGCTGTACTCTATCTACAGCGAGAGCCGTGATCTAGCGGGTATTTTCTGAGTCGGCTTTCTCCATGAGACCGCGCCACGATCCCGTCACGCTAACCGAGCACAGACTCGAGGTATCTGGAGAACCCGCCTGGGACAATTTTCACCTTCTGGTCGAGCTTGACTCGCTTACAACATTGGCAGCTGCCTTTATCGTTGACTAAGTGTCCCGGAGTGAATCTAACCAATCATTAAAATAATTAATACAGAAAATGATCTGTGTTACCTTAATTAATTACAGAAACTATCAACTATTAATTATCAATGTGACCCATCAATGATAAGAACAAAGAATTTAATACCATTCAAACATTGACGAATAATCATTTAAAAGATAAAAAAGCATTATCAATCGACTTTTATGGTCCCAATTAATTGTTCTTATCATTGATGGATAAAAATAGGCTTTTAATATACCAGATAATATGGACTTTTTAATTCTATAAATTTTATAGCGTAGAAAAGTTTTCTACAATGTGAAAGTTATAACAACCAATTTACATTTTGAACCATAAAAGTATTTCCTTATGTTGTTAAATGTTTGAGCCTTTTTTTATCCCAATCACTAGTGAGTATGCATGAGTTCCCAAATAATCTTTAAGGAATCTTGATGATTCTGCAGCAGCTTGGTGATTGCAAGTCAATTATAATTTACTGGGTCAAAGGAGAAGGGGAGAGATAGCGCGGGAGCTTTTCGCACGACCTCTCTTCCACTCTCGTCTCATGCCTCTTTCATTTCCCCCCAAGCTAACGAGAGAGTTGCCGGTATAATAAATTTCATCGGGATGATTTTCCAGATGAAAGCAGCTCCGGCTTTCGTATACGTTTCCAACGCATCACGAACGAGCATATCGACAGTGATGAGAAGAATGCAACGACTTGGAATCGATACGACGATGCAGCAGTGGACGAATAGTAGCTGTTTGAAGCCACTCATTGGGACGCAACACTCGTTCCATCACGGTCTCGGTCTTGGTCTTGGCCTCGCTCTCGCTCTCGTTGTCAATATGTACTACTGCTTGAGTTCATTGATCGCATTCCATCGATGGTAGCCAGTCAGTAGACACACGATCATCATAAAAATGATTGCCGTAATTGGTTGTCGACCACAGAGCAATGCTATACTTTCATTGATATGCCTGGCGACGTTTGGAATAGTTGTACAATTCACTTTTCCACTCCTAGATATCTATAATCTTATGCATTGGTCTATGAATAAGAAAAATATTATTTCGTCGAATTGAATGAACGAAGGAAGAATGAGTAGCTGAGAGGAAGGCGGAAATACAGTGTAGATGCATGAGCGATTAATCGACTTACCCTGCAGGATAGGCGACCAACTCGCTGGTAGTGTCGCAATCCAGCGCCGCGTTACTCGATACAGTCACGCCCAGCACACGTTCCAGTTTTATCTGTAACAAATCGTGCATTTTTTATCATAATATTGCCAGACCTTCCAATTATTATCCGCATAATAGTATGTACAAGTCATATATACGTATAATAGCTAACTCTATCTACTAAAGACCGCCAAGAAATTGGATCCCGCTGCTGAGAATGCCAGCATTCTGCCTCATTGCTACTCATTTCATGGTTTACTAAACAGAAGGCTAACTCTGGTGGGCATTAAGATTCGCAGCATGGCCTCTGACAGAGTACTCAACGTGGGTCGGTACCAACGCGGCTCATTCGATACACGCTCTTGAGCGATTCACGTGGGCAGTGCGACGTGGGCACGACGAGATACGACAGGTAGATCCGAACAAAATAGCATGGGATGAACTAAAAAAATACACGAGCATAACAATGTGCATAATTTCATTGGAATCAATGGAACACCTGGACGAATTCATCTGTTCTCTGGACTCTGACTCTTTATCTCGGTGCAGAGACAGACTTATCACACTTAAATGTGATTATGTCAATACATAATGATGTCCATCACAAATATTATTCTGACGTAGTAAACCGGTTGTCGCAATTTTAGCGATGATCTTAGCATGTATACGAACACGACCTTGTCTTCTACTAGAAGTCTCTAGTATGCTTATGCGCATTATCTCGCTGACTCTGCGATCTTGTGCACCTGCATACACATCGAATCGTGTGTCTATCAAGAAGTCGAAGAAGGGGACATACATGCATTTGTGTGTCGGGACAAGAGGAGCCGCCCGTGACGCAAGTGTCGGCTAGACTGGCAAAGAAGCAAGGTCCTAACTGTCGTGGTTGCGTAATCAAACCATACCACATGAGAATCCTCCAAGGCACCTTAAAATACACATGAAACTCCTCCTCTTTCTTCGCAGAGTTATGACTGCCATTACAGATGCCAGTGCAGCCCATATAAATGGAACGAGAATGGCTTCCAACAACCATTCAATAAAATGATTATTCAAGAATAAATGTATATACATTCTTCGGGCATCCGTGACATTGTGTAAGGCTGTAATAGCGAGACAACACGCGAGTCGAGTGAACTCTGTTAGCCGGGGTAAAAGGGATGACGATGAGGTATTTTAAGGGATTGGTCAATCAACTTATTGCGGTCCCACGCGCCACTATACTAATTTACACGAGAACACGATACGAATATTACAGAGCATGACGAGTCAAGCGTGGCACACCCGTCACAGCGGTTCATTTACATCAAGAAGATTGGGTTCCATGGATAGATCATATCGTAAAGGCATTGTCCAAGGGTCAAAGAAGACCGTTGCACCTTCAGACTGATCAGACGTCGTGCGAAGAAAACGTAATCGCTTTATCCACTAGACGCATACGAACAGCCCCAGAGCGTCACGGGTGTTCAATCTCGTTTGCTACGCGAGCTAGGACAGGATAGACACGAGAATTAGGCCGAGTACGGCCTACTACAATCAAGGAATAACCTTTCTCTTGGAATGAGCGACTATGTTAAACGGTTCAACGCGTAGGATCTTTATCAAGGCTTCATGGCAGGCCTTGTCGTACGCAAAAGCCTGCACGATTATTTACATAAGTCATTGGTGCACGAATGTGGCTATCGCTCGGCAAACATAACACCTATTGTTGTAAATATGTGAATAGTTGACGCCGTTATCTACGTACGTCGTACGCTGGAATATTCTCTCTGTCCCGAACAATCGGGCTGCTGTTTCTCGCTGCAATCAGTGCCATCCTGTAGCTTTTGATGATGATTATCCTTGGGATATCAATCCAATTATTTTGATTTCATGTCTCAGAATGTGTAGAACAAGTTTTACACAATTTTTGGATAAGCTGCGATCCATTATTCCCAATTGTTTATATCAATTTCACTCTTGCTCTGATAAGAGATTAACACACATTCTAGGCGACTCGTTTTTTACGTCTAAACGAGATCGTGCTGGCCCGAGAGTCAGCCACGACAGTCAGCTCCATACTGAGCCGTTGGTTTCTCTTGTTCGAGGCACATTACCCCACTCTTTCGAACAGGTAACTTGGCACAGCCGATTGCCGCATGCGGCCCGATTCTACTCACCTCTACTAATTACTTTCTTCTGCAGAGAATGATTGCCTGGTACTCTAAGTTTTTCTGACGATCGACAGTGGTGGCTTTAACTTGACCTAAAATCAACTTAATGAATTTTCTATTACTGCTCCACAGTCAATATGGTGTCAGTCCAGTTGTTTGCAACAACTACGTCGTTGTGAGAATATTCGATTTCACAAAATAAACTCCCACACACGTGGCTCATTTCAATTTCGACGGGACCACGCGACTACCCGGGAGGTACCAAGTGGTACCACAACGTGGGTGTTGATGTCTTGCAACCCGGCATTAATTAAATAAGTCACCACAATATTTTTTATTGTCCCTGATTGATAGATCTGCTTGTGCCACTCAAATACTGTTTGATGCTGTCCAGCTTCAGTTATTAAAAGTCTATCGAGAATGAGCTAACTGGTGCTTTTCAGTTGGACAATTGAAGGCCACGTGTGGAGAAACAATCGATAGATCGTACCGTTATTCTGTGTGGTACAGGAAATGTGCATGGACATCAGGCGCGTGCTGGAGAAACCAACGCAGCTGGCTCAATACGATACGTTGCAGTTTTCGCCCAATATAGATATATGTTCCCCTTGAATTTTTCCCAACTACAAAAAATATCTTTTCTCCGTTCGTTGCTGCATTCAATGCGTGTTTCTAATTCCAAACGAATATGGACAGGTTTACCTTTCCTGTTTTCAGTTCGCATTGATGGTTATCGAGGCAGATTTTCTCGGCTTCAATGATTTACAAGATATTATTGTTCTTCTCCATTGTTTGCCTTTTATTCGACGTCAAGCCTTTTGATTGACATGACAAGATTGAGTTCAATTTCCTTTTGAAGATGTGGCGCCGATTGGATTGAAGAATCTTGAAGCATACGACGAGAGAGGGCACCTACTACTGATCTCACCTCTGAAGCATCGTCGATAAAGCGACTTACAAAAGAAAAACAATTATTTATAAATAGTTTTAAGCTATTTTAAATACTCACCCTGTCCTGTATCCTGACATTCTCCTGACCCCGTTTGAGATTAGGAGCCCGCAGGACTTTGCTCGTTAGCGGTGGATCCATTTTGCGCTATCTACAGCACTCTTTCTGATTCTTTTCCTTTGCTCTCGTCACAATTCCATCCTTTTGCCAGCTCTACTCACATCTGTAATAATATATCTTGGATTATTTACTTGTAATATCAAAGAGAACTATAAAGCAAGAACAATTTAAACTCAAGTTAAAGTCTTGGGTGATACTGTTTATCACGTCAAGATGGAAGGCAAGGTCACAAGGAAAATTCCACGAATTATTTTGCATTTTTAACTTGACCAAGGTAATTGTTCTAGGCTACGCATCTCAAATGGTTTGTTACACGACGACTTCGTATATGTCAACTTCCGATTGACTCAACGCCTCCATCATCATCATCATCTCTCCCTGACTTCTGACCCTGAGTATCCAATCTTCGCACCTATCAACAAAGTCGATACGAATCGTTCCTCTTGACAAATGGTGCATTACCAAACGATCCATTCTATTCGGACATTCTGCACAGCAGCCAGTTGCTGCATATAGAAGCACACTTGGTAATTGGCACAGCCGGATTTTCAGCCCAACCACTCATTCGATTCACCAGTCCAAGTAATGATGAACCGTCATCCCATTAATTTGACGCGCTCTGCACGCATCAACGAAATGCATCGATGCGAGCCCACCTTTTCAATAGTAATATTCATCTCTAATATCTCAAGAATTGTGATCGAACGAACTCGATCAGGGCAGAACAAAAAATAAAATAAATTGAAACATTTCCGATCTAGCCATTATCTACTAGAACGTCACGTATTCAATTTTGGGGATAAATGTTACTTTAATTATTTACGAGAGTCTCGTGATAATTAAACAATTAAATTCTGTTGTTAAGGGGTAAAAGGAGATAAGTCAATGAAAAAGTCTTATTGAAATCTTTCACAAAATTGATTATAACTCGAAAACTATGCAAGATACGATAAAAATGCAAATAACCTTTTTTATAGAGAATTCAATTTCCTACAAAAAAGGTCTAATGAGATTTTGTCGTATCTCTCAAAGTTGTCGAGATATTTGTAAAAATGAAAATCTTGGAAATTTTCGATAATTTTCAACTTATCTCCTTTTACCGCTTAACGATTGAATTAATATAATCTTTCTTTGGCGAAAGGCAGTATCTCCACTGGCATGTGTTCTCCACTTCCTTTCTCGAGTGCAGTTTGTTTCCTGAAGCGAAACAGGACGTTGAAGACATTCCCGAAAATTGATCGAATAAAAAGGAAAATCCATTGAAGAAGACGGTGGATCTTGAACTGTTCGCTGCGGCAACGAAGAAGCGGTATCGGGAGCGTGAGAATAGAGATGACCCGACAGAGAACTTGGCTGCACGCTCACCTAACCAGAGGGACTCTTCCTCAACGCGTTACATTCCCATAAGACCGGTGCAGTGTAGGTATATCTACACCAAACGGTAATAAGGCGTTGGAGCTCCACGAGTCCAATTTGTCTCTCGATTTGTCTCTGCTCCATTCTTCACCTGGAGAAAGGTCTTTCGTGCACGAGACACTCCGATAGAATTTCTACTCCCTGGAATTCACATAGGCTTCAGTCTAATCCATATGCATGCCAGCCTTCCTACACACACGAGGTGTGTGCAGTCGCTTTAAATCGACTTTTTTGGAAGCGACAACAATGCGTTTTCTTCTAACTCCTTTATTATTCCGTCTTGTCATGAACGGAGATGGTGTACCACGAAGTCTACGACGATCTGGTAAACGTCTGCGTGTGCATCGACTGACTTCACAAACGGCACGTCCGAGATACGTGCATCGCTTGCTCGACGTCTACGTGCAAACCCTTTTTCTTCTATTTCCCTTCTCATGCTCGATGTCGTCCAACGTAGACTCATGGACCGACAACCAGTTGCCAGTGTCAAGGCCCTCGTGGATCGTTTTTGTTCCCATTTGATTGACTACAACAAACAAGACAACCAAGAGACATCAACTGAGACTAGAGTTTTCTCAATAAAGAATCACTCTGATCTTCAGACGAAAATGGCACACGTTCTCCCCAGAATCGATGACACATTCTTGAAGGATCTACGCAGGTATCTGCAAGAAGCTTAACATGGATTAGTCCTTGATGATCAAGACCAGACGAAGGTCATGGAGATCGGGAAATAAACGTGTCTAGTTAAACTTGCTCTTCAAATGCTTCTATTTGCCGATGGCAAAGACGAAAGAGCACCAGCTAAGATCATTCTTAGCTCGTCAAACGCTCCGATCAATGCATACCCAATTCAATGGAATCCTCTCCCGGTATTTGAGCCATAGCCTATTCTCGTTCAGCAAGCTATTTCCATTTGAATAACTCCACTCATGTGGTATAGACATTCTCAAGACGTTTGTCGTGCGTTTGCAAGTGCAACAAAAGCCAAAATAAAAGGAACACCTTAAGACTCATTGTCGTATGCTACAGCTTGATGCATAAACATGCCTCCTTGTTCCCAACAAAACCAACGACAATATATATTATTCATTAGTATTGTAGGCAAGTGCGTCTACGCATATCACTATATTGGGCTGATACTGTTAATCATCGAGCGCGATAGTGAGGATTATCGGTCAGTACCGACCGAGAAAACATTGAGAGATAGTGAGAACTGAAACGTCAAGCAAGTCATGGACATTATTGTGTTTTAAGTATATACGAACGAATATGAATCATTGATTTTTTGTCAGCTCTGCCCTTGGCGTCAGGAACTCCTCCATTTAAATGATATGACGACAGGCCAGAGAAAAAGATAGAAAGGGCATGGTGATTGTGTTGTTGGTGAGTGGAAGAAGCCGCACCAGAGTACATAGCTGATCAGATGCTGTTATTCAGTAGCGACGGGCTTAATTATTGAATCTCAGGGATTTAGCTACCTTGGACGTTGCTCAATAGAGCCAGCCGCTAGGTTAGGATCTTGTATAACGTATTAATTAACTCTGGAGTCCAACGAGATGCCTCTTGCTTCCGAATTTACACGCGTGCATCGAGCGGTCACTCCAGCTGGTTAAGCACCGCTCTCTCTCTCTCTCTCTCTCTCTCTCTCTCGTCTGTCTCCCTCGCAATTAAACTCGAATGCCACGAGAAGAGATGATGATAAAAATAAATAAAAGGAATTTAGACGCGGCGAGACGACGGACAACTCGATCTATCGACAACGCACGGCCGCGCGAGTCACCAAACACACTGAGCCATCGCCAGCACACACTCGTTCTACCTTCTTTGCCTGTCTTTCTCTCTCTGTCTCTCGTGCACCTTGGAACTTTGATGGTTATACTCTGCACCCGCCCGCGAGACAGGTGAACGAGAGAGAGATGCCTGCACCGCTCGAGACGGTCTTTTCACCTCCAGTATCGGCCTATCGCGTCGCTGCAGCGACGCGAACACACCCGACTGCGTCCGAATATCGTCGATAATCGATTGAATTTTTCGAGGATACGCATCATTTGGGGGATGTATTGAGGGGTTTATTCCGTCCATTTTTAGGTTAGAATTTGAAAAAAATAGTTACGTTGGATAATTTGTTTTTCTTTTTGTCTATGGTTACGAATGATTTGTTGGGATTAGCAGAAATGTTGAGAGATATCGACTGAATTTTAAAACTACTAGTGCCATCGTGCGGGACACTAGGGAACTAAATGGGTTGTTCAAGTTATCGACGTTGGATAACGTCCGTAAGTTCGATAGCGCTAGATATAACGTGGGATTTTTTTTTTTGGGAAGTCCCGCATTTTGTTTCTTTGAATGATGTTGATATCACCATTTCACGAATAGAAAATACACCATTTTCATCGTCGTTTATTTCAAATATACATGTATATTATACCAAAATATACTTTTTTTAATATTACAAAACGATTAATATAAAACCATAACATTTTGAATATAGATTGGCTGCATTCATTTCCGTGTGGGTACGATGAAGTCTTGAGGATTACGATCACCACTTGGTGGTTACCCCATCTCCGTAGGTCTGTTTCCCTGATGGTATATCTACGCGTGCCTTATCTCCAATGTCTACATCAACTTTGGAGCCTTTATAAATTGTGCGTGAATACTCAACGCCAAGGCCCGGTTTCAACTCGAGCTTATTGGGTATTTCAGGTGTCACGGTGGGAAACAATTGTTCCGAGGCTTTATCATAACGTTCCCTTTGCATTTCCAGTTGTTTCTCGAAAGACGGCGGCGTATAAGTCGGCAGCGAAAATAAGGGTGGCAACGTTTGAGACTGGCTGCTATTGCTGGAAGAATCAGGGTGAGGGGAGCGACGGAATCGTGGAGATAGTAGTTTCGGACCATTCTGAAATTAATAAAGACATTAAAATTGAGAGCATAAACTTCGAATGTAACGAAATTGATTACATATCAAATAAAAACAAATTTGTTTCAATCGCATATGTTATTTTTCGAAAATATAAACAGTCATTTTGATGATAAATTTTTATGTCTTCTAAAAATTACTTGAAATTCCAAAAATACGTACTGCGAATGGACGATGTTTATGATCAGTCTAAAAGCTCGGTGCACTTGAACCGATAGTCAGAGTGACAGCGAATACGATTAAAAGAGTCTTCATGATGATTGCGCTGTAGAATCTCGTAGAGTAGCCGCACCACCGGCTTATATACCCAGTGAAGAAGATACACATATATGACCGAGGAATGACCTATGACCTCCCTAATGTTTCTTACAAAACATCATGTTGTCCAGATTGGATGACACGTGTCGAGAATATAGGCCCTTTCACCCATACTCCATACAGATAAGGAAGACATTATAAATATGACCTTAGTACGTGTTAAAATGAAATATTCGTTAATACTAATATGGACTTCTCGATATACTTGTTTTCATCTTCAATTAGACTTCGTCAATAGTCGAATAATGGACATCTATATAGTGACTATAAATTGTAGTACATGCTGATAAATCAAATTATCCGGAAAAAAGGGACAATTAAATAAATTAATAAATCAGCGAACATATAAATAAGAAATACATAAATAAATAACGTGTGAGTAACGAAAACGTGCGAATATTACATTGTGACTATGAATTAAAGAAATATATCAGAACTTTATGTGATGAGCAATACCTTAAAGGCAGTCAAGGACACTATTATGATATTAATCACGTGACACTGATCAATGGTATTATTCGGCTGATTAGCGTTGTAACGGAATGTACCAATTGACTTATTTCCCTTTAGACGGAATGTACCTTTAGACTTGTTTACTTTTAGACCAATTGGCGTTAGACGGGTCGTACCATACAAAGAAAGCCAATAAATTATCTAATCTAAACGTAAAATTTATTATTCCATACCGACCAATTGGCGTTAGATCCAGTGCGGACATATCAAGATCGAGGCCGTGACATTACTATAAAAAGAAGTCGTGTTTCCTACTGCGCAATGGTAGTAACTATACGTCATTTTTCCTGGTCTAAACTTGCACATATGTATCCATCGTCCAGCAGTTCTAAATCAAAAGTTCGGGAGTGTGTATAAATCGTTCAACACTATATCTTTGATTTAATTTATAACATTTTCAGGTCGTACACCGACAAAGATATTAATTTTTAAGATTTCAACGATGACAACCAATTTATATATAGCCAATGCTATCGATGGCCCGCGGACAAGCCACTCTATCTTTAACAAATGGCCCATTAATGGGGCACTTGGAGTAGCTTGATGCTTGCCGGACACTCTAATGATAGCAATTATTTCAGTACTGATAAACGAGCAAAGCACTTCATAATACATCCGATCCACTCGAAATATAGTAGATATTTTGACCCATTATCGATTATAGACACTATTTTTGAAGTTAATGGGCCCTTTATTATGGCTGCAATTGTCTTTTTAATAAGAAAGTTTTTATATCCAAAAACAAAAACAATTCTGTAGTGAAGCAGTAAAAGGAATTGTATTTAATCGGACTTTTTAAACAGGGTTTCTAAAATAAACTTTCTTGCATTGTATAAATTTAAAATTTATTGCCCAATTTTAGTAACAATATTGATCTATTTCCAATAATTTTTTCCTTTATACATACAGTATACTATACGTCACCAATAATATATTTACTAAAATTCCCGAACACATCTTGAAAAAAGGTGTGATACCTGATTTAGTGTCTGGAACGTAACAATATTGTCATTCGACTCAGTTCTATTTTCGTGATTGCATAACAACGATTTAAATTCATCCCAACAGTGGTTGTTAAGTTTCCCAAAATTTTTGAGAAGAAGTAAAACGGTCTTTTGTTCGTCCGCCGTCAACTCACTGGTCAATTGATATTTTTGGACAGCATTTTGTAACGTATTATTCACCGTTGCAAATGACAATTTTTCAAGTTTCTCTCGAGTAAATAAAGCATGGCAATTGTCGAGCATGAACCTCGCATGATCAATCCTTGATGCGTAACCAAACAATCTATACATGGAACTATTAGCAATGTTATCGGCTATTATAGATAGGATACATCGCTTCAATCGAGCGTCGTCATTATCGTCAATTTCGACCGTCAATAGGAGTTGCTTCTGTGCGACGGAAAATTTATGGTTCAGTTGTTTTAGTAATTGATCATCGCTACTCGTGTTCGCTTGTTCCTGACAATCGAGCTGATCAATATGCGGGATAACAATAGGTCGGCGATTCAATGTAAAAATAAATTCCATGCGATAAAGTCTATGTTGGATTGAGGAGCACCAATTTCGGACAATTATGCACCTTTGGCGGGCACATAACGACAGTGAAGTGCCATTACGACGATCCCAATCCGCATAAAATTCTCCGGGTGTCACTCCGGCCACAACTAGAACTCCTAACTGATCCGTTCTATAACAAAAAATTAAAGGTATAATCGTTTCTATATACAACATAATTCTATATATAATGATGCTACTGTTAATATTAACAAAAACTTGAAGAGAAAAGGATAAAGCTTACTCATCATTCATCATAGAACGATAATTATGTTCGATGACGATAGTGTTGTTTCTGTTCGTGTCGTTTGTCATATCGACAAAATATTCCTTGGTGAAATCTGTATCGACTTCCGTGCGGGCAGCATCGATGAAGCACGTGGTGAAGAATAAACTCAGAATATCTCCGGCGGTAAGTATTGTTGGGGTCGCATCGTCGTTGATGGCATTAATACTGAAGAGCTTCCATTGTTGCCATTTGGTGGCAACCGCAATATCGTCAGTGTCATTCAAAAGAAAATCTTGTAATATTACGAAGGATGAGCTCTCCCGATTAAAGTATTTCTTGGCTAATATAATGTTCGACTGCGATCTGTAGGCAACCAATGAAGTTGTCACGTCATCAGTTCCATTAAATACCACATAAGTATCACTGTTTGTAAGTGTCAAAGTAGTGGTTTGCCACTGTTGGTCGAATGAAAAGAACAAAGCAAGTTTAACATCAGTGTAGTGGGTCTCATCGGTATGATTATCATCTTTGTATTTCTGTATCCAGTGAGTAGGTAGCAATATATACATGGCGTCGTGCCAATAGATCTGTAAATGTCTGTAATGAGAGCTGATAAGATAATTCCGCAATACCACATTAATATGTGGCGATGTCGCATTCGTCCTGTCTGAACAAAACAACGTGACGTCATACCATGAGCTGTCACAACAACTAAAGTCTTCTGAGCCTGTTGCAGCCCACAACAAATCACAGCTGGTATCAGGTATTACAAGTGTGTCTAATGCATTATCATTGGCTTCATTCTGGATCCATATGTGTTTTGAACATTGTCGGCTTAATACATAGACGTCAGACCCGCTACCACCGAACAAAAATGTCGTATTGCCATCGATATAAAATCGATCGTTTATACATGAACCAAATATAAACACCTGACCAGTTCTTGGGTCGGTAAGTTTTGTCACTATGAAAAATGTATCTTTTAGATGCCAGGTAAGACCCTTATAGCGAGAAAGGACGTCTACCAATCGAGAACTATTTACTTGGACAAATACGTTGAAATGTCGAACGATAACTGTACTAATTCCATCAGCCGGTGGATTTATTACCGGATAAATAGTACTTTCGGAGTAACTATCGACGAATACACAACTGACGGCTTCAATTTCCGTAGTATTTTCTTGTAATGCTGGATCAGGCGAGTGGTATCGTAGGATGGAAAGAAGCAGCGACGACGACGTTGAATACTGCAAATTCCACATGAGCGTCTTGCTATTTGGAATATATTTAACGCTAATAGTGCTGGCGAATAACGGAGAGTTGGTGAAAATAACGATGAATTTCGATTCATCGGGTTGAATTGTCGAGTATCCAGTGATGGTAGTGGCCTTCATAATGGAGTACTCGAGCCGTATGTGTGTCGTATATGATGCATTAACGAAATTACTTCCTATAATGTGAGTAAAAGGACGTATTACGCTGATTTTACAATCGATCACATAATCCATATTAGCAAATGATTGTCCGCCGCCTCCATCTATAGTTATAGAGGATTCATGGAACCCAAGAATCCCACGACGTTGCTGTCGATTGTGATTACATGTGAAGTTCTCAGGTCTATTTGTGCGCCCGATAACTTGTAAGTTAGAAAACATGTTAGTTAACGTATATAGAGAAAAAAAATCATTCCTGATTTTACCGAATCGAACCTTGCCCATGTTGTATCGAACATTCCACCAAAATTGTAGAACAGGCGACTGCAGACCAGACAAATTAAGAATATTTTTACGTGATTGTTGGGACAAATGAATAGAGCCACGGAAAGAGTCTTTTTGCATCATATAAATGTTAGTGATGTTGCCGCTGCCTCCAATCACATTCAATGTTATTGTACCATTGTAGATTAAAAACAGGTTGTTGAGAGTATTACTACCAAAAACTTTTCCACTGTCAACTAATGCCAAATCGTAAATCATGTAAGATTTGTCACTAGTTCTTGTATTCCATCGTCGTTTATGTGCAATCACGAAAGTATTTTCACATCTGTACTCGGCACTTGTGACCTCGTTTGGATATTTATCATAAACTTGGGTTGTGTCCTGATGTGGCAAACACAACAAAGTCGTATTTTCGCTTGCCGTCGGTATGACTCTCGACAATCCTCTGGTATTTTCCAACTTTGCATTGTTCATATCTATGGAACCGGAGGCTGCTAATATGACGCCATTATTCGTCATATGCCCAATTCCTAAGCCATATGCGACGACATTCTCATCACTTTCACTGAGGAATTGAGTGATTCCATCGTAGAGACTATTAATCCACTCCGTGCGACGTGCTAACGCTTGTACGTCGGCAGGTGGGGGTTGCAAAGCCACTTTATGCCAGAATGTACGAAAATTTTCGCCAAAGTCCGTATCATATTTGCTGCTATAGTAAACAACATCATTTATGCCATTTGCGAATCCTTCCAAAGCCATCAGCCCCAACCCAATCAATAAACCTGGAATGACCCCTACACCGCTCATTATCATACCACCTACAACAATTATTGATACACAAGAAAATGTCAATGAAATTATATAATCGATTTTATCTTTGCTAATACAGCCATGTTGTGCACACATATCGATCATTTTGGACATTTCAATTATGTTGTATAAATCAAAGCCGATCCCAACTGCAGCGAGGGCACCAACAGTAGTCTTAACGCCGTATTTCAGACCAAAATATTGCATAAGTTTGATATTTTCCCGCAGGATACGTGGTGCTGTATGTGGTAAAGTGTCAAGGGCTATTTGACTAAAATGATTAACCATCCACGGTGTATATTTGACTAATACAGTGCCAACCGGGCCTAACGCCGTAACGAGTGCCAACGTACCGCTTCTATACCAACAACTATGATCGCCAGTTTCGTTATGTTGCTGGAGACACGTCTGTAACGTTGCATAAAGTCCGTGAATGATCGGGATAGCTGATGCTGCGTAGAGGGCTGCAGTTCGACTCGACAATCGAAATTTTCTTGGCTTTGCGTTTGGTAAAGGATGCCAGTAGAGTTCGTTTATGATATCGGTATAACGTTGATTTTGTCGATATGCAGCCAAACTGCCGTGCCGCAACAAGTCACGTACAACCATTTGTGATTTTCCGGTTATAATTGCCGTGATATCAGGCTCTTTTTCCAACTGGCGTACAAAATTTACTAACTGGTTAGCTTTCTTCGTATTGGTGTTTTCTATTGCGGCAAGCATATGCAAGTAATTATCGCTGTTTATGCGTATTTCACTTATGTCACGGTGTCTCGCTATCATGGCGTCGTTGAACTGATCCACGTCATTCCAAGAAAAAAAGCAGTTCCTTTGGAAAAGCTGAGCACTGCGTCGACGATTTCGCCTCAAACACTCAAATAAAAGAGCTCTGCTCCTACCACCTTGATTTAGTTCGTCCATGTATTGATCCAATCTTACAATCATTTCGGCGACTCCGTCATTGACAAATCTTCCTTGCAGAAAGTTTAACCTCACCTGGGATAACATCGTAAGTACAGTCCATCGTTCAATATTTGGCGTTCTCATGATATTTAATTGCCAATATCCTACGTACCGCTTGACAAACGAATATATTTCGTTATATGTCGTCACCGGTCCCAACACATTTGACAATCGTAGGCAATCAAAAAAATCTTCTTTATCGCCTACATTATTCCAAAGACCCGTGTATATTCGGGTTTTATCCGCAGGGGTAAGAGAGTTCCGTTCTCGTCTAAGTAATGTTTTCAGAGCCCTATTATAATATTTACGTTGTACTGCCTGCAATGTATGTACGCCTCGATAATTAACTAATATTTCCAACGGAGAAATGTTTAGTTCTCCCAACTCATGTCTTGTCTGTAAAAAAAGGATTCGCCGCAAAGATACTATGTTCGAAGCGAGGTGATGCCAGGAGATAAACGGTACGAAACGGGTGTACTCTGAAATCATTACATCCGAGTACTCGTGCAGTTGCAGAGGGCGCAGAGCTAGAAAAATTTGATTACTAGGATCTACGGTGAGACCGATAGGGCCTTGATTTAAAATCATTAAACTTACTTCAAGAGATCGAAAATCTTTTCTTGAAATCGATGAAGTGAAATCCGTCATATAATTGAAGTCCACAGTACTTAACCGATTCGGGTTTATGTGATCAACGAGATATGCGATCATTTCCCACCAACCAGGAAATGTATATTGGGCAGATGGATTTGCATCAAGTGCTGTAGCAAAAACTGTCATTCCAAAATCATCGGCAGTGTCGATGGTAAGTACTTTTAATTCCTCCACAACGAAACGCAATAATTTAGGGCTGTTCCATTGTACCGCTGCATGTAAAAGCGTCTGACCATTTGATTTAACATTCGGTTGAGCACCACAACGGACAAGATAATTAGCAATCGGTTGACATCCATCACCCGTATTATGAATAGTATCGTACAGAAGAGTGTTGAGATCATCGTCAGAGATATGCGCTGCCATGTGGCCCATAACAAATTTTAATACTCCGAGGTTTGGTGCAGCTCTTGATACAGCAATATGTAGCAGATCAAGGCAGAGGTCATGATATTGGTTAATGTCGCTGCGAAACAAAACACCAGTTGATTGTAATGTTTCAAATGTATGCAAGTTACCATATCTAGCCAATATCTGTATTGGGCTTAGAATGGAATGCGACATTTGCTGTGACTGAAAGGGATTAGGATGCTCTTGCATAGTCTTGATCATTCCTAATACCTTTCCATCAACATTAAACATGATCTTGGCAGAAAACAAAAAATTTCGGACCTTAGCTCGGACTTCGGACTTCTCGGCCAATTTATGGTCACTTATCAAAATATCCGCGATGTCGCGGTAAACGTAAAGAAACAAATTTTCATGTTGGTATTGAAGTGCTGTTGTCATTAATTGGAATAATGAGTCGTGTGAAAGGGATAACAGTTTCGAAGGTGGTAATTTTTGTACTTGACAATTTAAGAATTCCCACGTCATGAAATAACGGTCGTCCTCTAAAAAATGCTTAAGGAGACTGATCGGAGCAGTATTGTCATTGATCGATGATATGATGAATTTCACTGCATAGTATTCTAAAAGTTCTCTATAAATAAAGTGAATCGATGGATTACCATTGTACTTAATAGTATCGATTAAAATAGTCACTTCCTCGTGGTCTTTCAATGTCTGAATTGCTTTCTCTACGTCGAAATACTTCAAGAGGTTCCGTGCGTTTTTGAGTTTTTCCTTATTGTAAATAAGTGTCGCCAATGATGCAACACCATACTCCCAATTGAAATCCTTCAAGTTTCCTTGCAAGTGTTCGATGATTCTTTCGTATAAACCATTTTTATCCAAAAATGCATTCTCTATTGCAATAAATAAGGCTGGCGATGGTGCTGATGGATTGAACACGTAATCGAAACAAGCTACAGGATAATGTATATTTTCCGGCAGCACAACGAGTGGTGATTTTCGCTTGAACACCTCAGCCAATATCGTCAACGGCACAGGTTGTCGCGGTAATGTCGTCTTGAACAGCGTGTGAGTAAAAGCTTGCACATAATTTTTCAGTCGAATGTTGATATCCTCCAGTTTGATGGTCCTTGTCGAGGGACCAGCCGGTATTTCATTCATTATTTCCGCTTGCCAAATGTTGGTCAAAAATGTTTCTGTTTCCCGGATCGTCATTTCTTTAATTCTGTAGGTGTCAATGAGAAGTCGATGATGTTTCAGAAGTTTACCGATAATCGCATGACCGGTTAGTACCACGCTAACGCGTTTCTTCGTTAGGCTTGCAATAATTGAAACTGCTTTTCTGGCTTGGACATCCGTCAAATGCTCAATGCCGTCAAACAAAATAATAATTTTCTTAGGATTTACCTCTAGTAAATTGTAGAAAAAATCGGAAAAATCTGGTGTGATAAATTTCTCTACCATATTTTCCAAGGTCATTTCATGGAGTGGTTGTGTTGTTGGATACATACGCGCTAAATCTACTCGAATATTCCAAACAGATGGCCCCATCATACCCAGGGTATATAGGATTTTTGCGAGAGCCACGCTCTTACCAGCGCGAGCATGACCTGTCAACAAATGGACTAGTCCAGGATAACCGTGCAGCTCTATTTTCGTGAACTCTATCAGTGTTTCGGCTATCATCGTAGAGGTATCTTCAATTGGCGATATCCAGGATTGAGTCCGCGGAAACATGCTGCTGGAAAATGTACGTGGTGTATAATGGCCGCCGGCACAAATCGCATTGACATCAGGAGATGATGGGCTAATTACTACATCGTGCCTCAAACGAAAAGCCTCCGTCAGTCTTTTTCCTACCTTAAAGTTGGCTGCTGTTGGTAAAATATCCCCATATATTGTGCGCAATGTAGTTTTTTTTCCGTTGAGCGTTATAAAATCACGATCTAATGCAACCTCTAGCATTTGTGATCCACCCATTTTACGTAAATCAACTGATATTACTTCACCACCATTGGCAGCATCATTTACTTCCGCATCAGATTTGCCTTGGCCCGAACACCACGGTAACAATGTTATCCATAATAAGAGTATTCGGACAATCATTTTAGTTTTCCCACCGACTACAATTTTTGTATTGCGAAGACAATAACGTGTCAATTCAGTATAAAACTTGACGTCCAATCAGATCAGGGAGTATGGAGACAGTAGGATTTCTGAAATAATAAGAGTTTTATCGCCATTATTGATATATGGAAAAATCCTTGAAACGTGACTTCTTATGTTAGTGAAATCTGATATTTATTTACTAGCCCGGAAAAAATGGCTGTATGCAATTATTTTTTTATTTTATAAATACAAAGAATACAAGTCTGATCTGACTATATCTAATGAGACGAAGCCAGATATGATACCTAATGAGACGAAGCTAGATATGATATCTGATCAGAATTATGTTTTCATTTTTATTATGAAGTTAACAGAGGATTATTTATTTATCTCAGAAATGATTTTGAAATTTCATTCGAATTGTCGGTCGAAAATGAGCTTTTGACTAAAATGCATTCCGCATACAATGCTGTATCTAGTAGAGCAGAAGACGCCAACTGTACAAGCGAAATGTCGGCATAACTAAGCGGCCCGCAGAAAAATCTAAAAATTATGTTGAATCGCCGAAACATTTGTTGCTAGGCGCGTAGTTTCCTCAATATTGGACCCAATCAATTTTATTCCGGTCTTAATATAATAGGGAATCATAGATCTCTATAATGCATCTCAACATCATTTGGCGTAAGTCGGAATATTAAAGGAAATATTTGAGATTAAAGTTTGACGTTTATAAATCGAACAATTTTTCTTCTAAAAATATTAATAGCCTCTTGCGTCAGGGGGGGTCAGAGGGCGGTGTATATTTAGTGCAAGACACTACAGTGACTCTTGAATCGTGTCTTTTGGTGTCGATTTTCGTTGAATATTATAGTTATTAATAAAACAGAAAAAATATCATAGGCTTCTTAGTAAAACTGCCCAAGTCCATTTTTTTATCAAAATTTAAAAATTGGCGAAATTAAATGTTTCATGGTTTAATGGTCTGTTTGTGATCTTTTTTGAAAAAAGTGGTTTTGGTCAGTTTTACCGAGCAACTCACGATATCCATTGTATGTGAAAATAAATAAAT
>JABSMT010009964.1:0-19151 GCA_018902335.1 Eumacrocentrus americanus | reverse complement strand
TATATTCAAAATTTTATTTTTTTTGTAAATACTAAGTTTTTAAACATGAATTGCACTTGAACCTGTCATGATTATATGTGATAACCGATAAAATGAAAGAAAATGTTTGTTTTTTATCGTTAAACAATTCGAAATTGAGAAAGAAGTATGATAGCGGTCTGTCAGACCGGGATAGTGGTTAGTGTGATTTTTTTGGACGAAGTGGTTTAAAGGTTAATTACGGCGTTGTTTCCTCGTGATCGGTCTCCTCCTCTTGGGCTACTGCAGTAGGTGGAGATGCCTTCGCCTCTGACGTATCAATTTGATCCACTACTTTCCTTTACATCTTACCTGATATAATGCTATATACATGTTGCGAGTAAAAGTGAAAGGGATACGTGCTGATATCCACTTCCAAGATATCCACTCTGAGCTCTTTCGTGATACATTAACAGCATATGAAGGTGTGGTGTAAAGTGTGGTGTAAAGTCAACATACTATACATACACCAAACTGGCCTGTCCCAGCGTGTGCCAAACCGGACGATTAACGATCCGCATCGCATTCCTGGCGGCCTCGGACATGAATATATACGTGTCAAAAAAATACCTCCATGTTATTATTAATTAATTAATTGGATATATTTAAAAACGTGTTTAAGCGTTTTCAGTTATTAAAGTTTATTTAAGAAGGCATAATAAAAAGTATGTAATGTAAGAGAGAGCTTGATGCTGGTGCGCAATTGGTCGCGAACGAAGGTGAGGTTAGGCGAGGTCGTGACGGACATGAAAACCCTGACCTGGTCATTCGTCCCTCCTTTTCGCCCATTTGATCGTTGTCCTCCACGCATACACTACACTATACACTTACTCTCTCTGTCTCTGTCTTTCTGGACATCGTCACGCCGTCTAAATCGCTCAAGGTCTCGTCCAGACAGAGAGAAAAACAGGTTAATGGCGCTAAATTTTCTTCAAAGTTGAGTTTAAGTTATCCTTTCTTAAATTCCCTTCAATTTGAATTTTATTTAGTTGAGAAACGTGACGTATATAAGGCATCAGGATTTAATTAACGGAGTGTCTCCTAGTCCGGGGAAAAATAGTGTCAAATTCGTCCGATTGCCGGACGCGGAGCATCGTCCATTAATTAAATTGTATATACTAAAAGTAAGGATTTATCTGTTACAGGTTAGTCCTGACGCCTACGATCGGACCACACAGCAAATTCAGTCTAAGCTCGGCAATTACTCTCTAGTGATGCATCTGCTGGACGAGCCAAAGAGACTGATAGGAATCGAAGGGGTACCAGCTAGTCCAGCACCTTCGCCATGTTCATCTTCAAGGCTGTCATCAGGCTCGGGTCCGAGCAGAGGCTCCCCGTCAACGCTCGAGTTCAAGAAGCCTGGTGCTAGTGGTCCAAGATCAGTGTCCTCGAGTCATACCTCACAAAGAGGCGGTTTTGTTAAACCCGCCGATAGTAAACCACCCTATGGTGGTCGGGGTGGCTACCCAGGCCAACCAGTCAAGCATGGTGGCAGTAGCAATGATCACAGAAGCAATGGTTTACTCCCAGCAAAAGGCCCACCAGCAGTTGCCACTATTTCTAACTCTCCTGGAGACAATGGTGGTAGTCTAGCCTCTTCCGGTAACTGTCCTCCTCCCCCATCATCAAGCTCGTCAGCTAACACGAGCAGAATTCACGCGGCAGCTTCCAGACTTTCTAGGATACCTCTTGACAATGTTAGTATTAAAAAAAAAAAAAAATCTTTTCTTCATTCTTTTTTTCTATTTCCATTTAAGTTATCATGCTGATTTTTTGTTGTTTTGTTCCAGGGAGTGAGACACGAGTCAAACGAGAATACAACCGACTTGGAGGAGATTCTCAAGGTATGCGTTTTTATTCGACGACATATGTACAATGTTTTTTGTTGGAGGACTTTAGAGATCCCCCACAGGCAGTGAAGCACAAGGCAAAAATACAATAGAAGAACACGCGTTTATTGATCGTCTAACGAGACCACTCACATAACGATGAGTCACCCTAGTAATTTTCGTAGCCCTCGACGAGTTGCTCGGTGGTGGTTACTGGTAATGGCGAGTTGGCAACGACGACAACACTACTATGATTCATCTCAATGTTCTCTCTGGCTTTCTGCACTCGTATACACACTCTCAGTCTGTACGATGACACATCCAGTTGCTATATACAATCATAAGGGAAAAGAGTGGCACAAAGTCACTGCGACTTACTGAATCTCTTTCTCTTGAATCACTCTCTTTTGTCTTGTAAGAGGTTCAATTGAGTGGATTGTGTTGTGTTTGAACACCCGGAAGAGCCTCTTTCCTTTACTGCTGGGCTGTGTAATTACAGATTACGATCAACCAGTGAGGGGTTATGTACTATATAATACTGTTGTAACTTGAGTAGATACCCTGACTTGTGCATGTGCAGTCGATCAATAGATTCACTTCTAATGCATTTCTGAGCAATCGTAGACTTGGATTTTTCTCTTGGGATATGTAATATCGGCGAAAAAGCATCCGTCGACGACGTATATTTACCGTATCGGAGGTCTCTAGTTCCGGAATGAACGGGAGGAGGAGACGAAGAGGAGCAGATGCGACTGCGCTGCCACGGACGCACACTCGGCCAAGCATGGCATGAATTATTCTCACGGCTGCCCGTGGGAAAATACGGGTTGCGCCGGTAGGCATCGCAAATGCTACTACTAATTGTGCTCCGCGACCCAAGACCACCATTCTACCCAATGAAAATGCACACCATTTTGTCCGCCGAATATTCATTCTTGTATTGATCTAACTGATGACAATGAATTCTGCTAGTATATATCCTCTATTATATGATACTTTTAGCACATTATTATGATTGAGTCAGGGATTGTTACACTTGTGCTGTTACAACTTGATTAATCATCATCACGATCATGCACCTACATGAGTATTAACGTCACCGAGATAATGACTGTGAGATAGACTTCCTCTCTCCCATTTCACTCTTTTTTCCGGAAGCATTATGACTCTTTGGAGATACATTAGGCGTACGTGGGCCACTCTTGCCCGAGTGCCTCTAGTGCGAGGTCGTCGACGCAATGCGAAAGAGAAGATAAGAAGGGAAGAAGTTGGTACATACTACCTATATTAGACTGTTCAGCTTGCCTGCGGTAACGGGTTTTCGCTCCTTCACGTGCTCGGCATAATTACCTGCCGTCCGTTCATGGTGGCGTGGTGTGGCTCTTGCTTATAGCCACCACGCCACCTGCTCGAGCACGTGTACAGTCGAGACGTCGTTCATTGGTCGTGTGCAATGCAAAACCTCTAGTATACTTGACACTCGTCTTGATGGAACGTTTAGTTATCACTCCAGCCATTTCCCGTTGATATACATCCATCGTTGCTATATATAAATTAAATACTGGGAATAAAAGTGGTATAAGAGGATCAAAGTGTGGCTCATATCAGACTTGTCAGCGCGACTGTGACAATTGTGCGTGGGAAGTAATTACGAAATAGAGGGACATCAAGCCTTTTTCTTCTTCGTTCGGCGTCGTAACTCTGTAGGTTGAGACCATAAGTCGATATAAGTCGGTGGATGTCAAGCAACTATAGTGCTAGCGTGCACACGTTGGTAAAAGGGTATACATATATTGCACCTTCGTAACTCACTTACGCCACGAGTGGCAATGTACGTCATCGGGTTTCCTCTGATGCCTATTCATCCGCGCTAAACGACCCGTGAGAGGAGGTCTCTATGTACGCATTCACGTTTAGCACGAATTTACTCTTCTTCTTCATTCTGAATTAGTTAGAGTATTGAATTCAATCGTTTATTTATTTATTTATTTATTTTTTTTTGACAATAAGATTGGGGTTTCTGGTTAAAACAGTGCTAATAAGATGATACAACAATCTCTTGTCCGTAATTCGCCTCTATTATTAATTAATTACATAGAAATTTGATTTTTGATGTACGTTTACATACATTTTTTTTTAACTTGTTATTAATTTCATTGTGATTTCAGGAAATGACGATGCCCCCAGCGCCACTAATGGCCATTGCACAGACACCAAGGAAGGAACGCGTGTCCAAGTTCACATTTAATCCAGTTCTGGCCAAGGTGAGAGAAGCTCATTGTTATTATTATGTTATTGTATTTGTAAATTCAGAGATAGGCACAATGTTATTTTGATAGTGGAAAATTCGTGGCGATCGTTGACGTCTCGTGCCACTTGGCTGAATCTCAAGAAGTTTACTTGCGTGCGCGTGCACCAGCGGGATAAAAAGGCGACTAGGAAGCGAAAGCAGGAAGAACGCAGGCAACAGAGATACAGAGAGTATAAAAAAGTAAAAGAGAGGGGACGTGATTTTGAAACGCACAAGGGTCGCAGTGTAAATTTCGAAATCATATTTCTCTTCCTTTTTTCCTCTCATCTATCAACGACTTTTGCTCTGTCACATAGCCCTCTGCAAGCATGGAAATACATGTAAAACATAAAGAGGGATAAACGTTTCCACGCGATAAATTTTCATCTCTCGAACGACTGCGGAAACCACCCACGCATCCAAGGCGTTTAAAAAAAAAGCATTCACAATCCTTCAGTACGAATTAGTGCACGCAGATTTTTTAATAGGGGAACGGCGAGCCAAGTTAAATCCGACTTTAATTAAGGCGAAAAAAAGGTGCTAACAAAAAGCGAAAATATTGCCTCAAGCGAGCAAATTCACGATTATAACGTTTATTTATTTTTTTCACCACTGTTTTATTTATTTGTTTTGTTCACTGGGGTATAGCAGTGCTTGATTGAATGAATTTTCCTGTTACAGTTGACTGAGATATCGTCGACGGAGCCCTCAAAGCCACCACGTAAGTATCTATTTACATTTCAGCATGAATAAGAGCTCAGTGCAAGAAGGTCTAACTAAATATGACATCAGTGGTGAATACAATCTCAAAATACATTCCTCCATAACCCACAAGTATACATAACTAACTAAGATTATTCTAAGTCTCGATTGTCAATTTAATGATGATTCGTCTTAGAAGAGAATTGTCATGAGATACTAAAAAAAATGAGACTTAAGTTATGCAAGTGATCGCTGGCGTTGCAACAGGATGGATGATTCCAGTGAGACGATCAAGAGGCGGAGGAGGAGGGGGCAGGAGAAAGGACGGATAAACGATCGCCCTTTTCGATCGACGGAAGTCACAGAGTAGTCGGGGGCTGGTTTGCTGTTCAAATTAAATATCGAATATCGATTGAAGCTGCTGATACCAATGGGGTTGGATAGAGAAAAAGAGGATAGTGAAGAGGAATGAGGAGAGCAGGCGTGTCCGACCTACTTGCCCGATCATGAACCTAACTCTACTCTGGCGCAAGAGATATATCGCCTGAAGATACTGTCCCACGAGATTCCCTGGGTCAAGTAACGAATTTCGCAGCGCTCACGATAAACAAAAATAATGCATAGCTGCGGCGCAGATAATTGATCATAAAGAATGTGGTATCACAGAGAAACAATGATCTAAATTTATTTCAATTGTGGGACAAAAGGGTATAAAGAACTGAACAAGTCCTTTTACTTCCGCTGATGGACAAACAAGCAGTTCAAGTTACTTAACATGATTAAAACATCCTTCAATTTGCTTTACTTGGCTGCTTTGGGTATACCATATTGCCACTCATCTCACTACATCCCCGGCCACTCTTGGTCGTTTGCGACGTACACTATACAGAGACTGCGCAACTGTAAAATCAAGTGGGAGAGGATAGAATCTGTTCATTACTCTCTTCATCCATCGTGTGATAATCCGAGAGCAAGCGAGAAACGATTATTCACTGTCTACTCAAGAGTGCAATTTCCTAAAAGAGTGCAGATTCCCATCCATTTGAGATTTTTAATTCATTAGTCTACTCAACTGCATATTCTAGTAAAAAGGAAGAAGAAATCCAACTAATAATAAAGCATGGAAATAGAGAATGGTTTGAAACACTTTGAAACTTGTGGATGAGTTGATGGAGAACCCTCGAAACGACAATCGATCGTTGGTTGCCGATGATTGCCGAGTCCTCGCCAGCGAAATTGGAATAATTGAAAACGTTCAACTTGATTAACCCTTTTCCCCTCGGGTCTCTGTCTCTCTTTTCTCTCTTGGTCTGCAGCCTCCTCGTCTACGTCTCTATGCTGACATCCACGTAACATGTCTCATGTCTGTCTCGACACCCTCCCTCCTTTACATATATTTGAATGAAGGAATAGGTACATTAGAAGCAATCACACGTTGTATTTGTATTATCACTATTTGTTGATGATAAATATTGCGATAGATAGATACATAATTCTAGGTGAAGTCAATGATACTACTGAGAGACAAAGTGTGCTCCCACGTTCCGGTTTCGCCACACTTCGAGCTCGGCCTTACTCTGAGCATTTCCGCGAGGGAGTAATAATTGTTGCCGGTCGTAAAGCCCGAGCTCGATTAGTATCTCATAAAAGAGCAATCAGACTAGCGTGCTTCTTTTGCCTAATAATCAGTATTATTCTTGAGAGTTGATAAATGCAACCTATCACAAAGGCAAAGATGTATATCTTTCTTTTTGTTATCATTGGCAAAATTGGTTTTATCTTGTTCGCTGGTTTTATTCTCAAGTAATATAAATCATCGACCTCTTTAAATTCACAGTAATTCACTGCTCAATTTTACTCAATTTATTTTTATGCCTCAGCTTCCTTTCATTTACGCCATGAGCTCAAAGAATACATAAGTCAAGAGTCTACTGTGAAGAATTGTCTGTCTTCGTCGACAGAGTTATATATTCTCGACTAAAATTCTGACGAGCATCTTCTCATGGACTCTTTGGATCTCTTTTCTTCGTCGTCGAGCTTCTTAAATCTCAGGAAAACTTTAGAAGCACTTTCTCATTCTTCCATCAGCTTCGCAGTCTTGTAAAAGATTCACACTTCTCCCGTAACAATCTATCATTCTTCAAGTCTGATAAATCAGCATAAATAATCCTTCGTTATATTGTAGACAATTCGAAGAATTATGAGAATCCAGATATGATTTCATTCTTCAAAATATACTTTTATCGTCTGTGATGTCCCTGACCCGTTGGCAAAGGGATTGGTTCAAGACCAGACAAAGTTTGAGCTCAAAGTCTGCTAATATGTCTCGCATATGTATACTTATACACGTTACGACTCACTTTTTGTCGGTGTATTGTTTGGCTCGCGATGCAAAAGCTCTCTACACGTGTATGTTTGTGTAGAAATATCAATATTTCTGATGGTTATACGTCAATTATCAGAGCTCATATACATGATATAGAGAGACGTGATTAGGCAGTTGGGCTTGCCACAGTTTAAAAAACAAAGATAAAAAAGAAGTTGTGAGGGAAGCAGGTGCAGAAACCGGCTGGCGTGTGCCAGCCGTCGGATATCTCGTTTTGTCGACGTTTTTCCTTGTGTGCGCGAGAAGGCGGATTTCAACTGATGCCTCAGGATACGCGCTCGTGTTATTATGTCAGGGGCTATTCCTAAAAATTGAAATAAAAGTAAAAAAAATCACTGATCCTATTAGCGAATTTTATTGCATCAATTCAAAGAAATTTGAATTTTAATCAATGTCCAAAAGTTAATTATTGACTTGATTTATTTATTTATTTTTTTATTTTTATTAACAATTCTCAATCATTACTTTCATGATCCTTCCTAATCGTGAACTTTCACACATCAGAAACACATGGGGCACGTGCACGCGTGCTGATCGTCGAATAAATGCGAGGGCAAATAAAAAAAAAGAAATAAAAAGAGTTGGGACACAGAACCGAACAAAGCCAACACGGGGCACACAACGTTGTACATATATATATAGTAACGATGCAGGTGAAGCCTCGGGCCGTAGTCGAGTTTGTTCGGGCCTCTTCGTTTGCTCGTTCCCCCTGAAAAGGCCCCTTCCTTCCCTCTTCTATCGGCGTCAACGTACGGCGCCCATACAACGCGAACAAAACCGCGCGATGGGGTTCGCTTGTGCACGTTTGCCGGTCTCGTATTGCGTCTCAGTCAACCGGGACCCCTCTAAGCGATTATACAGGCTGATCTGTTCATGTTCTGCTAATTAAAGTTTCGCTTTAAATCAACTATATCATTTTAATCAGTCATGTTAGCTACATAAAATCGTTTCGGACTGATAGTTACGGCAGAGGGAGCGTGAAAGTGAGCACTGAAAGTCGAATAATAAACGTTTTCCATTGTTCGAAAATTCGCGCGGCAATAAGTCGAGGACGCCGCGCGTATATGCATTCAAATCTCCCGCTAAACGGTCTAGTTGGCTGCCGTGTTTATAAAGGGGATTATGTAGACTTTAGAAAGGATGAATGGGGTCAAGACTGCATCAGTGCAATTGTGGAGAACGTGAAGAAAAGAGAAATAGAGAAAGACAGGAGATGTACACCAAGTTCGAGGTGCTTCGAGACCTTGTGAGCTATCTCCTCGAGTCAGGTGTGAATGACGTACAATATTCTCAATTGTAAACATATAAATCTTGTATCGACCTGCCTTGTATCAGTCAGACTGTGTAGGTCATCGATTGTGGTAAACAAAACCGTTGGAGAAATAAAAGGATTTTGGGATGCATTCGATACTACTACTACTACTACTACTACTACTACTACTACTACTACCTAACCTAACCTATACTATCTACTCGTGAAACACGGTTGATTCAAATCTATTTACAGTGTTGGGTATCGGGTGTCAACGATCCTCTGGATTCGCTCGTGACATACACGTCGTCGTACTTGTCTTCAGTACGGATGATACTCTCGTCGAACGGTAAAACCAACCGTTCGTCTCTCTTTCCCTCTTTCTCTTTCTTTCTTTCCTTCTGTCTTTCTTTCTCTGCACTATGTGTACGACTGCGTCGCAACCCCTCGGATGTACGTGACAAAAATACGTAAGCAACCCATGGAGAAATTTGTGGAGAAGTCGCGTACTTTCTTCGAGATTGCCACTAACTTTTTGACCATCACTCTTGGAGCAGCAGCATCTTGGTATTACTGTTGTGTTGTCTTTCTTTTTCTCGATAATGAAGTATTTGTGCCATCAACGACTGTTACTGATGGTAATAAAATGCGCAGAGGTGTGACGCAATAGCTTTCTTGATTATAATGTCATCCAGGTGCTCGAGTTCTCTCTTTCTCTCTCTATCTCTCTCTCTCCACCATATAGCAGAGAATCTCTTTGGCGACGCAAGCTATACTTTACTCCTGTCATCCTGCTTCATGATATACCTGGGTCACGTAACAGCCGGTCTATTTTCTTGGCCAGCTGCGCGACGTTCTTCAACCTCTCCGAGGCATCGATACACACATGGGCATACATATTTCGACATGGCATTGATAAAAAAATCATATATTTATTTAATTAACACGAAAGACTTGAGATAACTTTTATACACTTCTCATTTATAAAATGAATATTCTTATTGCGCATTGGGACCATCCAACTATATAAATAAACTAGGCTCGCTTTTGACTCGCGTGCTCTCAAGATCCTTCATTTCTCCCGCTTAGTTCATTTTTTCCCCCTCATCTGGTGCTCTCATGAACGTGACGAAAATACATTCAGAGGGGATGCTTCACGAGGGAGAGCATTACTTCCGATCGTGATCCAAGGATTCGCCCCTTCACTCTCCCTCTCCTGTACACCGATTTGCCCTTCCTATCTGGTTTTATATAGGTTCAAACGTCGATCTGAACGACTTGTCACTACCTCCTTGCACTCTGTTCACGTTAATAATGACTAGAATATTTTATTAAATTAATATATACATTCTATCATAACTTAATTACTTTATTGATTGCTTAGACTGATGTTTTTCTTTTCTTGTTGTTACAGAGAGGCATGGGACTAGCAGACTGTCTACGTAAGTATACTCGACATTGGTTTGTGTCAATTTATTTTAATCTGGTAATTAAAACGGCCAACAGTCGTGATAACTTAGATGCCTGACTGCGTAACCTCTCTGAGATCAAGCCTTTCCTTGAATAAAAGTCAATGATCGGTTGAATTTCAAGTACAGTTAATTGTACAATTATACGACTGTGATACATATGATTCATGATTGTGGATAGTGAATCTCTAGAACCCTATAACATAATACAAGTTATCGATCATGAGAATTAATGACCTATCGACGCTGTAAGTCTTCTTCTTTCTTTTTCAATCTTTACCTATATCTCTGGCTGTATTGGCCTTTTACTTCTCACATCCTCTCAGTATCTAAGCCCTAGACTCTCTTACTGCTATGCCCTTAATAGGCAACGAGCAGAAAACTGGGACAAAAATGAGTGTTTGCTATTGGCATAATAATGCCCCGACATTGTACTTCATCTCCCCCCAATAAATTGTCAGATTTTTATTTTAACTCGTGTGTGTTTCTTTGTCGAATTCAGAGGAAAAAAGCATAAGCGAATGGTTATCGACTCTGTTGAGTTTCGATTCTCTCTATTTTCCTCTCTTGCACACTTGATTCTCCTAAATTTCTTTTGCATTTTATTGCCTCGCTTTATCTAACAGTTTATGTAGCTCGGGTGTGAATATTTTTCGCCTCCTATATCTACCTTGACTCCCCTCTCAGTTTACTCGAGTATATCGTGTTTTGTAATTTTATTTTCATTCTTTTTTATTCTCTCGTTGTTTTCCAGAGGATGAGACTAAACACCCGCGTCGTCGTCACTCTTTCCGCATGCCGCGCTCTATGAATAGACACCGTTAGCTCCGCCATGTTTCGGACCATGTTGTGACCACTAGATACTCGTTACTTTGTGTCTTCTAGAGAAATCTCGTTGATAATATTATGGATATTGATTCAATCCAGTGATATAGGTATCAATTGCTGTGTCTATAGGCTGCTGACTGGTCAATTATTCATTTCTACTTAATGATTTGTCTAGTTTACAGATAGAAGGAAGCAAATTAATATTGTAACTATGTCTCTTGATATACGTTTTACGTCAGATAATGTAAAGAGGCAAAAAGCTAGAATGACTAGTGTACGGGGGAGGTTGTAAGTCCAGAGAGAAGCTTCTACAACTTTCAAAGTTATATATTTGCAGCGAGTCTGGTTTGTGGAATTCTGCTATCCTCTCTGGCGATTCCCTGGAATCGTTCGTTCTCTCTCATTCACTCAGTCTTTTGCTTGATGCTCTTTCTCCACCACTTCTCCCCTTGTTAATGGCTCTCGGAGAAGTTATACTACCTGGATATATAGCCACCTCGACACAACTGGCCTCGACTCACGAGTTGAACGTGTTTTCCGGATAGCACTGACTTCACTTTACTGTTTTATGAACATACACATATATACTGTCGACATTTAACAAATCAATCATCAACATGTCATCATTTTCGTTAGAACGCTACGACCGACAATAAGAGAGTGATCAGCTGACAAGATGATGGCCGAGTAGTCATTAAACGAAAAAAACAAGATACGAGGCGACAAGCCAAGAAAATCCAGGCATCGCTTGAGTCTGTTCCAATGGCGGGAAGTGAGCAATACAGAAAGAACAACGCAAAAGAGAAAAGAGAGACTAGAGTGAGATAGCAAGGATGAGACTGTGAAGGTATCGATTGTGAAGGTTTCAGGCTGCTACGTAGATGCGAGAGTGAAGGGAACGAAAGGGAGACCAGGGGGATGGATTCATCCACGCTCACTTTATTTCTCCTCTCCCCATGGATGTCATCCACTCCTAGTCTTTGTCGCGTAGGGTCGTCGACCGGCCATCAGACTGGTCCAAACTTCCTTCCTTTTACTCCATTTGACGGTTATTCCAATTTAATTTAATTCGCTATATCATGCTTATCATTACAAACTCTTTTATGAATCAAGTTTGGTTGTAGCTGATCGTGATCGCTGGTCATTACACATGTGAATGCAAGTACTGTTATTTCAACCTGGCAAACTAGTTTCCGTCAAGTTGTAAAATTATAATTGACTATTACTATTATTGACTCGTTGAATTTCATCTTTGTTCTAAGTTTAAGGGGTTGTTGGTTGTGTTGATAGGGCATCATCTCGTTCAAGGATGGGGCAGGATATAACAGCGAAATGCACTCTTGCATGGTGATAGTCGGTGAATCCCACGATTACCAGTCACTTGTCTCTACACTGTGATGACGCTGTCAGGATCGTTATCTGTTACGAGACTACTCATAAAACGGTCTGAGATATATCACAGTGCTTGCTGCCGACCGGTACTGGTGAGAGCACTCGAGACGTACAAATGTCCGTGCTCCCTTTTCAAAACGAGAAACTTGAATAGAGGCGAGCATATTCTCAGTAGTCTATCGTCGAGGAGTTTCACTTGAATTTCTTTGGCCGAATTTTCAATTTTGCATTGCCCTTGAAAGTGCCTGGAAATGCAGAGTCAGCATATCGCCCTGACTGATCAATTCGCGGGGTTAGGTGGGCATTGGTGATTCCGCTTTGACAAGTGGACTCGCCACGGCCGTTCTACTCGTGCACACAGTCAGGTAGCGAACCTCGGTAGATGGGGTAGCACAGTGCGAGCGGGGTCGACGCCCGTTGTCCTCTCTGCTGAGCCTTCTACATATATTACGCTACATATATATTGTACACACATATTCACATATGTCGTGTATATTTCCTCTTTCTCCCTCACTCTCTACTATACGTTCACTGACTCTTTGGCGTCTTTTGCTCCTTCCACCGATCCTTGCAAGTGATATTCTCTGCGGAATTTCAAATATCATTATTAGATGTTATTGAATTATTTGATGACATATTACTTTATTGTACTATAAATAAATTTTATTTGTCATTACAGAGATCTGGAGCGTGACCTGAGTCTGTCTGAAGACAGTGAGGATGAGGTCGTCAAGGTCAGTCAGAAACAATTAATCTTCTACGTTTTTATTTAGCTTATAGTACTAAAGAAACAATTTCTTGCCTTACAGACATGCAACTCGAGGTTACCAAGGGGCAACGCGAGTCCAACTCTCAGTGTCGAGTGAGTAACAAGCCCACCAGTTGATTTAAACGTTCATAAAGTGCACATAATAACGAATGAAATTCAATTACAGTCACTCAACGCCTCAGATACCAGCTGTGACGCCGGCGCTTCAACCTCTAGCACCCATGTCGCCAATGGGCATGTCGCCCCTGGGTCCCATGTTGTCTCCCAAGCGTCAGAGTCCGCCAAGAAACTCGACGCCACCTAAGCAAACTCAAGCATCACCGTCTCACTCTACCAGTCCATTGAGGAAACGCTCTCCAAGTCCGGCAATGCAGGTGAGACCACCGAGTCCACCGGGTCAAGCGCCATTGAGCTCTGGAAGTGCAAGTTCAAGCTCAGACTCTGGATCGGATTCGGGATCAGACAGTAGCGATGACTCCGAGGACGATGCGACGCTTATTCCTCCCAAAGGTCCTTCCACACCGCCTTCCGTTTCGCCTAAAGTTCCTGTAGAAGAAGTCCCTCCCGCCGAAGAGTCCAAGCCGAGGTGGAACCTCAGTAGTTTCTTCAATAAGACTGCAGTACAGACAGGGGAGAAAAGTTCAGAAAACAAATCTTCCCAGGTTAGTTATAATTTTGTTATCTATTTTTAATTAATCTCTTGACTTGTTGACGTCATTATTTATAAATATGGGTTTTTTTTTTTGTGTGTGAATTAGGACCAAGCCACCCGACGTGACAGTTCTCCTGAGGAAGCATCCCTCGACACACGAACCCGACGATCAGACGCGGCGCACAATAATAATGATTGGCACCTAGACGAGGCTCTGAAGAGGACCAAAAATCCGACGATGCTAACAGTCTTGAGTGACAGTGAGCAGAATTCAGATTCTGAGAAAAAGAAAACGTCGACAGTGGAATCGAGATTGCAAGTACAAGATAAGCCAAAACCGCCGGATGTACGGAAACGTGGTCGACCGAGGAAAACAGTCAAAGAGTCGATTAAGAGCCCAAGGAGTCACAGAATGTCGCCGGAGGAAGCGAAAGTCTCGTCGAAACGAAGTAGACCTCGTAGTCCAAAGAAGAAAGCGCCAATATCGAGAGTAACTGTGGAGAATACTGACGACAGTAGCGATTCGAGTGATTCAGAGTGCGATCGATCGTCAAGAATTTCTCCAGCGCCAGTGATTGCACCAGAGAAACGTTCAATACGATTGAGCGTTTCTTCGAGCGAGGATGAGAGAACGACAAATAAACACAGCGCTTCGGAAGATGATGCCCGCTGGCGGAGACTTCCATCCAAGCGCAGTAAGCTCGCGGATTCTCCTGCAAAGAAGCAGGAGAAAAAGAAGAGTCCCACCAAGGTGAAGCCTCGACGGCCAAGATCGAGGATAACGAATACATCAGGCTGCGCTTCGGATTCAGACAGTGAGTCAGAGACGACGCTGCGAAATAATCGTATTCAAGTAGCAAGAGTTCCACCGAGACCTCGAGCACCCCTCACTAGAGCTACCTCACCAGACAATTCCGACAGTGACAACAGTCCTACGCCGAAACTTCAGGAAGAGGACGCTGGTAATGTACAAGATAAGAAGAAGAGTGACACACTTAGAAAATTATTTTCCAGCGCCAAGGGGGGTGCGAAAGGCGGCGGAAAGGGTGGAAAAGGTGGTAAAGGTGGTGGTAAGTGTGGAATCTATGTGGAGGAGTACACAGGGTCGGCAAACACGCCAACGGGCAGTGAGAGTCCATACAAGAGGCCATCATCTCAAGCTTCCACGACATCGAGCTTCCCGTCACTGGCATACATCAATGGTGTGCCGAGTCTCATGTGTAAAATCGATCTTAACCGGATCCAACACATACCACAATCGAGTAGAGGTCAAGAGCTCAGACAACGAACGGAACTGCCTGACACGAGGCCGGCCTCGAGGCAATCTGTGGTTAAAGCAGAGCGACCACCGACACCCGAGGAGGGCGAAATTGTCGATGCTCCAATTCCAGTGTCCTCCGCGGAATACAGAAGTCACACAGGTAATAATCAAAAGATACTCCCGAAGAGTAAACGGCCAGAAGTCAAGAATGAAGACTCGAAAAGTCGTGCTGTAGCTAGTGGAAGTGGGTTGACGACGAGTAGTAGTGGTCCTACGAATACTAGTGGTACGACTAATGTCGATGGTGCACCAAAACGAAAACGAAATCCTAGCTGCAGTTCTGTATCCAGTCTGAGTGTATGTTCAACAGATACCAAGGTCAAGTCTGGTAGTCAACACAAGGAAAAGAAGAAGAGAAAACGAAAGCACGCTGACAAAGAGCCCAATGCTTCGAGATCCTCTGACCACCAGCAAAGCGAAGTTCAACCGACAAATCACGAGCGGGAAGACAAGTCGGAGGTGAATTTGTTGCCACCACCGGCAGCACCACTTCACCGTGTCTACTATTCCTACTTTAATCATCAAAACGAAGTTTTGGAGGATCAAGAGAGGGACCAGAATCAGTACCTGACGGAAGCTAAAAGATTGAAACACAGCGCGGACGAGGAGTGTGAATTAACCGCACAAGGCATGTTGTACTTGGAGGCAGTTTTGTACTTCCTGTTAACCGGCCATGCCATGGAGTCCGATCCAGTCACTGAGCGGGCTTCCTTTACCATGTACAAGGACACACTCAGTCTCATAAAGTAAGCTCCCAATTCGAGTGGTGTCGCAGAAAAAAAAAGCTAATTAGTCCGTGACAAAAGAGTTTTCCCTAACTTTCACGTTACTTTCAGATACATCTCTTCCAAGTTCAAGAGCCAACAGAACAATTCGCCCGAGAGCAGCATACATAACAAGCTGGCCATCTTGAGGTAAGCACAACGATTCAAGTGAAGAAGCTCTTCAAGTTTGTCACTGCAGGCAAATTTTTCAAACTCCTCGTTTCTCATTTTAGCTTATGGTGCCAGTCCCTAATTTACCTCAAGCTCTTCAAGATGCGCAAGCACGAAGTGAAAGAATACCAGAAAATACTCGCGGATTACCATCAAAAAGTAAGTGTCTCTGAGAGCAAAAATATGGAAAAAAGAGAATAATAATAAATAGATACATAATTATATAAAAATGTGCAGATTTTTGTGGAAAGCCGATGGACACATGGTCTAAATTATTGTTTTCAGCCTGCACAACCAACGCATCTGCAACCAGAAGGTCAGGGAACTCCATCACTGTCGCCGACCCCATCACCAGGTTCGGTGGGTTCTGTTGGCAGCCAAAGTTCCGGATATAGTAGCGGAGAACTGGCTAATCGCGGCATAATCTCAGGACAGCTGTCAGCAACAACGGTGGTCAATGTGCCTTTCACAATTCACACGGCAATGCAAAAGCAGAATTATCATTTTTCACTGCTAATAAATTGCCACGACCTGTGGGATCAGGCGACAGCCTTAGTGACTGACAAGCATCGGGGTAAGATACTTTTTCCTTCACTAAATAAAATAGAAAAGAAAAAAAGAAAAAAAAAAGATTGTAACTTTTACTTGATGTCTTTCAGACTTTTTCATTGAATTGGACGAAAAACTTGGCCCGCTGACATTGAAGAGTTCGCTACGCGACTTGGTACGTTATGTGCAAGCTGGCATAAAGAAACTTCGTGCCCTCTGACCCCAGTGGCACAGTCCCAGGCCGCCCACTCCCAACTACATAACGGCGCTTCCTCACAACATGGCGACGTATCCGACAATGTTTACGTAGCCGTCGCGGGGCTCCACTCGCTACAAAAGCAATAATTAATTCAATTCCATACGAATGTCACAATTGGCCGCCAGGGACACAATAACCAGATGAATTTTGGGCAAAAATATCAGAGATATTCAAGGTGATAAATAGTCGTTATCGGAGAAATGATGAGGAATTAATTATTTTTCGCGGCACATTTGTATTAAACTCGATGACGCCCCAGGTATTCTCTCGTATTTAAATAGCCTTGTACACACGGATTGCACAGTCCGAGACACTGCGCACACACAGAAATACCTTTAGAGAGACTGTGATCGCGCATAATATGATTATACAAAACAAATCAGTGAGAATTTCACTCATTTATAATTCCCCCTTCAGATGTCCTGCTTTTTCAAATGTACGTAGTTCCAATTACAATAGGCGATGGAAAAATGGTGGTGTGGAGGAGTAGTCCTTCTCTATTTGCGTCAAGAGCTGCTCTTCCTCTTTGACGACTCTTAGACAAAAATAAGGACACCGTTTATTACGTATATAAATATATACACGAGTACATCGAGTGCAGATAGATTTTCACGATACATATAAATGTACATGAACGCGAGCCAGCGAGAATAATAAATAAATATTGGGCTCATCACTCAAAAACAAAAAGCACCACCGGAGCCTATCGTTGCGCACCGCTGCATCAACAGCAATTTTTGTAGATAAACAGCGATCAAATAATTAGTTTAGTTCTTGATATACAAGAAAAAAAAAAGAAAAAAAAAATCAATACATATTCTTTACATTAACTGTCTAGTTAGTACTGGGATAACTAGAGGCTCTAGTGGTCGATATAGAAGGATTGATATATTCAAAATACCAAGCAGTAGATTTAATGTGACTGAAGAGAGTCGAGACACACGAGAACAAGAAAAAAAATAACAAACAAGCGAGTAAGTTGCTCATATGTATATTTTTGTAAATAGGTATTGTGAGTGCCGCCGCCTTGAGGGGAGAGTCTTTCATCCTCGTGTTAACACGCCTATAAAAGGCTCTCGTCCACCCCAATTTTTGCTACCACATCTTACCGAGGATATTCCGGATTATTTCTGGTAATACAGTCCACTGACGATTTTTTAAACAAGAAATTCTCTCAGTCATGCGCCTCAATTTTTCCCCATTTTTTTTTTCTTTTTTCTTTTTTAAGAAACTCAATAGTCCCAAATAACATACATTTTGCATATCGGACTTAGACACCATATGCATAGAAGCCTGCATCCCGTCACTGTTTTTAAGATGTCCAGTGGATCTGTGGTCATGCAATCGTCGTACTCCCAGCTGAGATCATTTTATTATCCTTGGGACTGAGAAATTTCACTGACATGGAAGGATTATGGATTAATAATCCATAATCCTTCCATGTCAGTGAAATTTCTCAGTCCCAAGGATAATATTTATATGCTTAGAAGATTTAATATCAAAAGTAATTTATACAAAAAGAAACTGTATAAAAATTCAGATATCACCGCGAGGCATTTATAATCAAATTTGTATCGAATCAAGCAAAAAAACAGCAGAGTTCATTACATTATTTTGAGAAATGTAAAAGTATACCCAAATGTAGTCGGATGATAATAGAGTACTTCGAGTAGCTTTCAATATCGACCGACCGTACCTTGAGAATCAAAGAAATTTTAATAATTATATTATAAGCAAATAGTACGCGGAGGAGGTCGTGAGGTTGTGGCTGAGAGAATTAAGAGGAAATGCGTCGAGAGCAATTAAAGAATTTGTACATTATATCTAATGAACTATAGCAATTGACTTTTTAAGTTACGAAAACACGGAGTGGAGCAATTCCCGAAAATAATTTTGTTACTGCTGCTTGTTTTTGTCAAGCCTTTACCTACTACTACAATACTGCGAATTATTATACATACGATATATTATTGCTATTGATATGATTGATACATTATTTTATTATATTCATATTATGTATACATACCTATTTTTTGGATCATAGCATCGTCACTGGGACTAAAAATACTACTCGTTTTCGTTGCTCCAATTGAGTGTCCCTTATATATATACTTTGAAAAATGTTTGAATGTGGTGCTCGTACTATTTCGTTTTCTTTCTCAAACAAAATATTGTCTGTCTCCACGGCGGCGAGTTGATGTTGAAACTCCGTAAATCAATTCGCATGTGAAAATGGAAAATGGAAGCTCTTTGTTGACGTAAAATTCATTATTTTCCCCCGAGCACACAGTTAAATATATATTCTGTATAAAATTAAATTTAATTTACCAGTTTTCAAAACAAATATAAGTCATAATAATGGGATGGAAAATGATATGAGATGATATGTGGAAGGTAACCGCACCAAGGAGAGACCAAACTCGATTAATGAGACATAATTACCTACTCGCTTTTTATTTATTTTATTTTACAATTATTATTATTATTAATTGTCTTTAAT
>JABSMT010009853.1:0-19209 GCA_018902335.1 Eumacrocentrus americanus | reverse complement strand
ATATATATATATATATTACAGTCTTATGTCGCGGTTATTCGTGCTCGCAGATTCAATATTTACAGTGATTGAAAAAAGCATCGTGTTGACTTTTTATCAATTTTTCGATCTCATTCATCATCATTATCATCAAATCATTATCATACATTCACTGACATCTTTTTTTTAACAATCTCCTTTCCATTGAACAGTAACAATGGCATTGATCAAACAACGATACCGAGCACACATTCATATTCATCAACATAATCAGGTAATTCAACATTCAATCGAAGACAAAGGCTATTGGACGCAGACAACAATCATAATTACTTTCGGCACAATAGTCCTATCAACACGGTAAATGGGATCCCCCATATTCTCTAATTCTTAACATGATAAATACTCTTCCCAAAAATTTATAATTTATCAAATATTCTTTGCACATCAATACTTTCTCTGCACAATTGTCATTGGATAGCACGAGTCAGCAGCCATACACAGAGGTGGCTTTAGAAATAATAATAGTGATAATACTATTTAAAAAAAAAGAAAGAAAACATTTTTTACTCATAAAACTACCTCTGACAACAGTTGTTGTTGTTTCACATAGTTATGACAATTATCTCTGCCAGCTGTAATTGACTTAATTGCACCTATGCTCGCTGGCGACACAATACGCCGAAATTAATGGCACCGATAAAATTGCTGTCGAATGCCATCGATTACAAGCCGGAGAATAACTTTGAAAAAGATAGTTTGAAAAATAACTTGAGCGTCCTTTTAACTACAATTGTATTTTTCTGGCTTTATGTCAGCTGAAATAATACGAGTCATTACAATCTGTTTTTTTTTATGGTTTCTCGCTCTATAATTCCAATTCCTAGCAAACCATTTGTACTACATAAATCCCATTCTAGTTTTATTAATCAATCAATGAAGCTTAGGCCCTTCAATAAATTTTCTATATAATCTTCCTGATAAATCATGCCAGTTATTTTTGGGTCTCAATTCAAGACTACGATCTCTTAGACTGACCAGAACCTGGACTGGATGGTGAATAAAGACCTAATTTCAGTCCCAACTCTTTTGGTCTTCTTGTTGTATTCCTAACTGGAAAAGGACTAAATTGAGTCTTTGGACTAGGTGTATCACTGAATCTTGCACCAGGAACTCTACTGGAAGCATCCAGAGGCCCCAAAGTCATTGATGCCTTTCGATAAGCGATAGAGTCTCTCGCTGGAACTTCTGTGTACTTCAGCACTCCAAGCTTCTCTGCAAATTCAGGATGGGAAAGTGGTTCCACTGGTCCAGCAGCCTCTAAACTCGGTGAGAGTTTCGAAACATAAGTACTAATAGAGCTTACAAAGTCGTGACCGGAGAATTGATAGTTTGGCGAGAGAGAATGTGATTCTCGTCGACATAGAGGCATGTAGGATCCGACTTCAGATTCAACACCACTCAGTTGATAAGTCTTCCTTTCATAGTCTGTGGCTGCAACAGACTTTGAATATACATAGTTGTCAGGCGACACCGAAGAGTACTTTGCCGTGTATAAGTCAGGTTTATCATAGGAATATTCCAAAGGAGAAATTACTGAAGTGCTAGTTAATGCCCTCTCACTGTCCATAGTCAGACGTTTGAGTGTGATGGGCGACTCTTCTGCATAGTAAGAAGCACCACGATCTAGATCAGGAGGCAGGTCTGTTTGATAGGGCTCAAGCGAAAAGTCATCCTCGCAAATCTGCTGAATAGGCAAATTCTCATCGTCGTATCTTACACGAAACTCAAGTGTCTCTTTGGACAGAATCTGGCGCTTTGGTTCTAAGTCGTAACTTCGCGAACTGTTCGTTACATTACGATCGTTGAACTCGAAGGTTCCAGCTTCCAACGACGTCTCGTATGGACGAGCAGTAAAAGGATTGTTGGAAGTTTTCAGAGGCGAGATTCTTGAAATCGGAAAGTCGTATGGCTTATACGTGGTGTGCGGACTCTTCATGGGCGATGGCTCGAATGGCTTCTCTGCCATTGTAGAATATTCTATAGAGGATGGTGGTGGCACTTCAGTGAAGGATGGAGATTCTGTTGTGTAAGCGTTTGGTGAGATCAATTTTTGTGTTACCCTCGAGGGCAATGGAAAAACACATGCCGACGAGATCTTGTCCAACTTCTCCAATTCACGATAAATGTCTATGTCACTTCTTGGTGACAAGTTTTGGAGTTCGTACTTTGTTGAGCTTACGCCGTAGTTCTGCACACCCTCCGTGTACTGCGAAAACTTTTCTGACTGAATAACAGAGTCTTGAATGGAGCTGAGATCACTCTTTGTCTCGATTGAATCGTTGGACGATTTGTAGGAAAATACATTTGTTGAAATAGATGAGAGATCAAGACCTTCAATCTCACTTGGATTCTGACTCGACGAGCCCTTGTCACGGAGACCCTGGCTGATTGGTGACGCCTGCTCGTAATTGGCTAATAGCTTCGAGAGCTCTTCGTTGATTTGCTTGTCGATTAGAGCCTCTCTCGTGTCCAAGTAATCACCGGCTATCATGTCGTCCACGTCCAGATAACTGACCTCCTCATTGTCGTCAATCAGTGAGAGCTTGCAGAGCTCGTCATTGATCTTAGCGTCAAACTCTGACCCACTCGTGGTAGTCATTTGATCGAAATCTTTGAAATTTATTCTTGCTAATTCCTCGTTGATCTCGTGTTCGTTGAGTCCCATTTTCTCCAATATCGGACTAAATATCTTTGATATCTCTTCATTAATTGGACTTATTGTAATCTCTTTGGATATTTCCTCTAAATCGGGAAGACACTTTTTAGCCTGGCAAGTGAGAATTTTATGAAGAATTGCAGAATTCTCCTGAATAATTTTTAATGCCCTATCACTACTGCTTCTTCGTCCATTTTCACCTATTCTTCGTGGCTTTACTTTGGTCCAGACACCGAGCTTAGACTCTCTGTCGTAATCTGGTTCTCCTTTTTTTTGTGTATAATTCTTCAATATACTATCACTATTTTCGTCAATCTGAATCTTTGGTTCTACTACGTATCCTTTTCGACCATCAGAAGACACACTGATGCTCGGAATGTCCAATCGATACTTTGAAAATTCACTGGCAGAGTCACTGAAAGTGTCCTGTCGTCGAGCTTCTAGGTTCTTCAGGTCCTCCCAATCATAACCGGTCTTTTTGGCCATGCAAATATCTGCAGTTGATGTCGCTGCAGAGGAATTAGCTTCCAGGTGTCTCAAATCCGCTAAAATATCACTGGACCTTTTTTTGGTAGCTAGGAAATCCTCTGAAGATGTTGATAGCTTCATCTCCCTAACACGTTTGTCTAGGCTACTACAACTTCTCTCAAAAAGTTTCGATTCACGTGTCTTGGTTGAATAATTCTCATCATTTTTATCACTAATGTTAGAAACATTCAAAAGCATTGAATGAACCTCATACCTTCCTCTTGGCAAAGGAGAGACAGTATCAGTCTCAAGCAAACGTTCTTGAATATCCTCATCTAAAGCTTTCTTATCTCCCACTTGTCCATGGACTAGACCTTTTTCATTTGTACTATTTACATGAATTGCATCCTTTTCGTTCTTCAATCTTTTACTTGATAAAGTGGCTGCGAGTTCTGCCTCAAACGATCTTCCAGAGTCGTAGTCATCAGTGTTTTTAATTAACTTTGCATCAGTGCCTTTAGAAAGCGTTGGCGAGTCTTCAAATAAATAAACTGCCGATTTAGTAGACTCTTTGGAGCTCGACGACTTCTCAGACGAGACTTCATGGTTTTCTGTACCGTTTTTTGGCTTACTCATCACTCGATTTGGCGAAGGAGACTTTTCATTTGGAATTAAAATTGGATAAAATGGCGAGGTTGCAGAACCAGCGTCCTTAGGTGACTCTGACAAGTCCTCTTGTCCTCTATAGCTAGCTACATATTTTATAGAATTGGCACTTATCGGTGATTGTAGCCCAGAACTGAAGGATCTCTCAGAATACTTAACTTTGCCAGGACTATTGTAAGAATCGCTTGAACTACTAACTATTAATTTGGATGGACTCACATCGGATTTGTTCTTCAATGAGTCTGTACTGATGGGAGTGGATGGAGTGGATTGCTCAAATGATGGCCTAGTAATCTCAGATCTAGACTCGACTTTGGATCTCGTATGTCCAGCATCCGAGTCCATCGATACTAGAGTCAATGTCTTCGAGTCAGAGCTGATTGAAGAACGACCTGATTTGTCAGTACCAAATTTACACGAGTCTGATCTCATTGGTGTGTGAGGAGTCGTAGCCATACTGGAGACCTTTGAATCTGGTCCCATTGTCTCGCCGGAGCTGAAGGACTTTGCACTCTCGGGCGTCTTTGGACTCTTCTTATCATGATAAATATTCAAGCCTGAAGAGTGATAATCAAGACTCAGAGTTGATACTTTTACATCGAATATCTGTATTTTTGCTTCTGGACTCAATACTTTCATTTCCTCATTCGAAGTTGCTATTGGATTAGTCCAGACCTTTGAATCAGCCAATTTGATGAGCTTTTGATCGACTGTAATCGGTGAAATTGGTAGATGACCAATGACGTACGATCCTGGATAATAGAGACTTTCTGTGTTATTAATTTTTGTTGGTTCGCTTTCTGGGGTGCTCGAATATATGGTTGAAGTGTCAATGGTATTAGATCTGGCAGAAATAGGAACTTTACTAGGGAACTCCACTTCAATATTTTGTGAAATGTCAAAAGAACGAGGGGAATACATCAGTTCAATATTGTCTTTTCTTCTTAAAGCACACTCTGAGACCTCCGACGTGTCATCCACTTTTTTTATCTCATCAAGAGTTGCAGTTTTTGAAGTTAAATTCGTATCTTCATTACCTATCGACGACAATATTTCTTCCTTTGTCGAACTGTACCCTTTATCCACAGAAACATTACTATCTAACTTTTCTCCACTAAACTTTATACTGTCCCCACTTAAAAAATCATAACTATCTAGACTTTTCGAAGTGTCTTCATCGTTTCTCTCATGCCGATTCTTTTTGTTCAATTGAACTTCTAATTCATCATCGTGCATCACATTAGAATCGTCTCTATCCATGTCTAACATTGAACGAACAATCACAGAATGACTGTCGTCCCCTGCAGAAAGCCTTCTAATCTGATCTGTTATTTTGGCTATCGAGGAAGACGTTTCCTCAATATCTAAATTGTCACTGCCGTTCTTCGAGTTTGGAGACAGATTTTTCGTCGAGTCTCGTGACGAGCGGATTGGAGTACTTCCAGACACAGGAGAACTACTTAGACGTGGACTCTTCTCGTCATCAGTAGCCATGACGTAGTAGTCTGACGTGGACGTTGGTTCCTCACTGTCACTGAGGTGGTCTGGCTCGTCACAGAGCTCAGTGGACGTGCTGTCACTGTCACTATCAGCACTTCCTCGACGTGAGGACTTTAGACTGACTGGCATATCCTCCAGGGACTGCAGTGATTCGGATTCCCCGTCATCTGTGACTGTAAACACAACAGATCAATAATTTCTCAGTACCCTCTTAATAATTCTTGATTTCAACTTGCCAATACAGAAATTAAATGCATGGGTGCTTTAATTTAAGCTGCAGTATGATCAGGAAGCAACAGTGACCCACATAACTTTGACTCTAATTCGCATTGATATCACTGAATCAACGAAACAGGTGGTGCACCCTAATTCCACCCCCCAGTAGAGCAAAATCGGACATTGACCCTGCCTGCCACACCTGCATCAATACATAGTACTTCTAGGCATCAAAACCAGATGATAAAATCCAGGGATTCCACGTTATCTAGCATAGAATGAATATTTATCCATGCAAAAACATGTTGGCCCTATCAACCAACGTGAAGATACGAACGAAGCTTTACCGACCAAGGATAAAGCTCTTGCTATTCGAGGAGAATTCGATCGAAGCATACTGCAGCACAGCCAAATTTAAAGCTCTTGAAGATAAATAGCATCATTATTTAGAGATACTTACTAGCGGGTTCATTTTTTGTCTCCTTCAACTTCTTGGTGTCTTTCCAGTGCAACGTGACACCTTGCTTCTCCCTTCGAATTTGACTCCTGGGACTGTGAAGCGAGGTAACCCGTGTCTTTGGTGGTATTGAACCTGGTGGTGGACCCAGTTGTCGTGTTTTAGAGCTAACTAATGCACTCTTTCCCACCAGCAAATGATTCATTGCCTGGGACGTAGAGGACGGTAACATGGTTTGCCTTGCAGCTGTGAAAGATTTACATGCAATTAATTTTTCAATCAATCACAAATATAAAGTCTGCTATGACAGACAGAGAAAGATATTACGTTTTTTGTTCTTTTCTTTACCAGAAAGGATTATATGAGTTTGACGTTGACGTTCTCGTAACTTTGCATACTGCTGCTTCAATGTATTGATGTCCAAAGCCAATCTGTCTCGATCCGCAGCTGAATTGAGAGTTTGTAGAGTACCTGAAGCAGCTGGATGATAATTTAATATTATTTTCATCATCTAACAGCATCAAAAATATGTAAGGGACAGCAACAATTTTAAAACCTTTTTTAAATCGATGAGGAACGTCAAACATTGCAGCAGCAGCGACAGCTAATCTCTCCTCTTCCTCTGTGTCTGTATCCTCGTCATCGCTCAGTCTTCTCGCCCACGGTGTGATATTGTATCGATGCTTCTCCCGCAAATCCGTAATTCCATGCAAAGGCCCCATACTAACGATCGTCTGAAATGCAACGGAATTATTATTCTAAGCCGCCCATGACAATCAAGGATTAAAGGTAAAATTGAATTTTCTAATTGCCTAGCTGACCTTTATAAGATGATTTGTGTCTGTAAACTCTAGCATCTCTCTTGTAAGGACTCCCATGATACTATAAAACTCATCAGCCGACGTCACAGTCATAATTCGACTGGAAGAAATCAAAGATCAATATAATTATCTCACATAAAGAAAAAGAAAGATTCTATCCCATAAGGTTGCTTGATACTCACTCAGAGATTCCCTCCCAAATGGCAAGGGCTGTTCTCAGCAGTACTTCATCACCCTCAAGAAAAATGAGATCCCAAACACGAAGTACAGCATCTTGAGGCAAGCAGTGGCAGAAGAGGGTGAGAAACCATTGCATGGTGAAGACATTCGTCAGTGGTGGCTCATAGCTGCTTCCTATAATAGCAATCACACAAATAAAGCTTTGTTTCTTGTACAAACAGATTTTTAGATGTTAAATAAATTCACCTGTTGCCTTGTCCTTAATATCACACTGAAGTGCCTCCAGATGCTTGGACAACTTGGGCAGCCTCATGCGCAGAAGATCCCTGAAGACAGCCATGTCGACAGACAGACCACGTAGATTGTCAGCAAAGTATCCCTCAGGTAATACACCCTCGATCAGGTAAATCATGACCTTGACCGCTGATGCCTCAGCTCGATCGGTCACTTGGAGAATAAGAGCAGCCAGGACATTTAATCCCTGACAGTATCCAACAGATTTGTTCCAGCGTGCAAATCCTAGCAACACGCGACGTAGCACCGCCTGATTGTCCCGGCCAGCAGCTCCACAGAACAGGCTGCAACCAGTCCTGTGCAAGTCCTGGATTGGATTAAAAGGTAATTGGGTCAGTAAGAACACAGGAATTGTATCAGAAACCTAGTTCTGCATGCATTGAATTGAATGTGGTTGCTCGTGATTGTATATCAAACTGAACAGACTCGAGGACGAGAAAAGCGATCAAGGAGACGAATAATGTGGTCAGAGAGCGGTTTGCTGGCTGCTAACATCAGCGTTTTATTGATATAGTTTTTAAGAGCATTGTATTTTTTTGTTTGTTTGAAGGAATAGGATACGTTGCAGTGTAAAAAAGAGTTGTTTTTAAATTCTCTATTTATGCTATAACAATGTGTGAGGAGATTATTTGTTTTTTTATCACATTATGCTTATTTGCATGAACGTGCTCTGACTCGTAAAAACCAACGAGGCGTCCAACGTTCTCACGCGTTTGCTTTTTTATCTGCGTGTAATGTGACAGCACTTCCGTTCTTCAAAGAATAGTTTATATGTGGTTATAAGCGTACGCGCGCATTTACCAGAACGTCCGGGAGTATGTAAATACTTTGATATGACTCGATCAAAGGATAATAAGTATATAATACACGTGTCACATTGATGCTCTGTGATTTTCTCAGTCAGAATATTGAGCAAAAATTAATCGCTTGGAATGATACTGAGGCTTGTAGAAGCGTGAAACTCGATTGCATGGCGAAATGCACCACGAGCGATAAAACGAGTAGTGTTACGTAACACGATGACAATATATAGACAACTAGAACCAGATTAAAGTATCACATTCATGTAGGAAATGTGAGCTCATTTGAATTGGTAATAAATTAGGAAAAATATCTAGACAATGTTCTGTCGTATTCGTCTTTCTGATTCACTCTCTCTCTCTATACCTCAAATATTTATTTGGATATAGGTTTATACATTGAACAGGGTGAGAAAACCCCTAGTCGTAATGGAACTATTCTGAGCACACGTGATTGCGATTGTAATGCGATTATTGGAATGAGGCTTCCTTCTATTTCTCTGTCTATCTCCTTAGAGTCAATTCGCAGTATGTTGCTAATCGATATCTGATTGTGTGAATCTCATATTGCAATATCGCGGCACACAACTAGTTGAAATTGTCAGTGAGACAAAATAGTTTTAGGGAGTACTACTCTGTACAGCAGAAACTTTGAAGAAGCTCTTGACTATCTATCTCAACCTGAAGAACACTCATCAAGCCATGGGGCTCACCTTGACGATCTGTATACCAAGCTCTTCATCGTCTGGGTTGGTCCACTCGTTGAAGCATAGCTTCTCTGCCTGCTTCCAGTCCACTCCACGTTGCTCCAAGTGGCGTTCTGCCAACGTGAGCCACAACTGCACAAATGCGACATCGATATTAGTGGAGAATAAAACGTGAAAAAAGGATCAACGTAATTTATTTTACTGCTGCAATTAAAATACTTTCAACTTTTAATTGCAGTATATATTTTTTCTTTTTTTGTATAATTTATTTTAAGGATTATAACTCACCCTCTTTCGAAATTCTTGAGGTATTCCTCCTGACAATCTTGCGACCATTTTCATAGCATCCAACCATTGTGTGAATCCACTCTCACCTGGTTGAGGTGTCAAGCTGAAGCGCATTCTCGTGTCCTCACCTGCTCGATCATTCATTTTAATTGCATTAACTAAATGAAAAAAAAAATCTTATACTCTAAAAATAATTCAACTAATTCTGCCCCCTGATAGATAATAATCACTTTTACACTAACGATAGCTGAGAATCATTGAAAGGATTCAATTTCCATACTAAGTGGGTGTATAGTCCAGAAATGATTTACACGTGTCGCAAATACGATAGCTGATCACCCACCCCAAACTTGTGGGCGTCAAATAGTTGTGACGATATATATTCTTCTCAGATTCAACTCCCCAGAATTACTATTACTCAGATGGAACTGACACAATTGAACTATACCAATAAAATTCAATTGGGCATTTGCAAATAACTCTATGTCTCCTTGCAAGACATTTAGTCATCTGACAAGACCCAGAAAAAATATTACCCAGAGAATGGAGGCACAAAGCTTAGCGTAAGGTCAACTCCGCAATTTGTTCAACACGGCTCGTTTGAGCTTTGCGACACGAGTGGCCGACGCCACGAGACAATGGGGGCTCCTTCAATTTTTTTTTCCTGTTTCCACTCATTTCTTCCTTCCATCCTTCCTTTCTTTCTTACTTTCTCCCTTAAACCACCCAAGAGTCATTTACAAGCCATACTCTGTATATAATTTCTCTTTACATTAGCAAGACACTGACAGGAGTGCTTTTTCAGTATCCAAGTTTTCATGGTCTCTCTCAGCATGATTGGAAATATGAGACTGAGTATACAGATGGATATTGAAGGGAAGTATCTCTCTGATAAAAAGATACAATGTGATAGAAGAAGAATGCATGAGAAAATACCATCATATTGTCTGGTTCACGTGGTATGCATCCTGCAAATTGATAGAATTTGTATACATTCTCTTTTATATTTCAATAAGATGATACTGAATATCAGATTTCCTATAGGGACTATATTCCTATAGTCTCAATTGAATGGAGTCAAGGAGTTTGTCGATGAAATTAAACAAAAAGCCAGATAGGTACTAGAATATTCATGAGCACTTTGATGTATTACAGTGGAGTCTTTATGATGATCATTGAATGAATGAACGAGAAGGAAAGGGATTTCATATTCATGAAGACCTATACATTCATACAACTGTGTCATCATTCTTGAGAAGAACCAAGATAACATTAGCTATAAAGCATTTAAGAGGTCGTGTTATAGAGACTGTGCTTACTCGCTTTAGATTCAATAGGCAGTTTCAATTTAACGATATGTATTCCTACACTGACACTTGATAAAATGGAAACGTCCAGGGGACTGTACAGTATCCCTTGATGACATAAAACGAATAGAGTTGGCCGAGTTACGAGCACAACAATCATTAAAGAGAATATATTATATACAGTATATACTAGTTTAATACCATGTCGTAATAAACTGTCACATGTCATATGGGCTTTTAGCAACACAACAAAGAAGCTTTCTCAGACTATTGTTATATGGTTTCTACAGTCCCAAAGATGTTGAATGAATGAAAATGAACAGAAAATCTAGAATTCCTTGGAAAAGAAGAACAAATAAGCTTCTTTGGCAGTCTTTCTTGAGAAGGGGCTCGTGTAACAGATTATACTTTTCCTGGAATCGACACGAGAACTTCCCACGTTTCATTTTTCCTTTTGTATTCACGTCTACGTCATGCCAGCATTCATAAGCCCCACAATATTCTCAACAGCCCAGGTACTTTATCTCGCTTTTCCTCTGCTTTTTTCTTTCCTCAAAAAAAAAAAAAAAATCTCTATTGCTGTTCCAATAATTCATGTTTACAATCTTTTTTTTCCTACTCTTCAGTTATTCATTCCTTTTTTAATGTTATAAGAACTATAACAACAACTACTTTAGATTATCAATCTTCCTAACTGATGACATCGAATTCTATCAACTCATCCGAGTTTGCTCGCTTTCCATTATCATATTACCGGTTATCACAGAGACTTTTAATCTTCAGCATATCAATGACCGATTGATAAAGCTCATTTAAAGGCTAATTCAACATAAACATAAACCCATCATCATCATCACCTTCCTCGTCGTCCTCTTCGTGGTACTTGCCAGCAGCACCCGCAGCATTCGCGGCTCCAGACGCGAGGCTCTTGAGTGAGTTAAAAAATCCGCTCATTATCCAATTAGAATCTTCGCCACTTCATCTTCATCTTTTCCCTCCTCTCGTTTTTCATTCACCTTGCTGCACAACAACATCAGCTCCCTATCTATCCAACTTTAACCGTTGTCACGTCTCATCATCCTGCCTTAGTGTATATTTCACTGCAGTAAATTCTTCAAGACTCTCTTTAATAAGACTCCTTGGAACACTCTTGGCCACATGGCTCAAAACAAAAGTAGTACAATCAAGTAGTAAAACCAAGTCCACCAGTTTGAAGCTCCATTAAGCACCACCTCGGCCTTCACCCTCTTCAGCAGGGATTATTAACGATCGTTGCTTGACCGACACTCGACACACAAGTCTGAGAATTATAGTCACGCGTTCTCAATCAATCTTGAGCAAGTATTATCAAGGAGAGACGTTAAAAGCTTGCGACATGAATCAAAATCAAACGAAAGAAAGTAGTTAAATCCAAACCGCGTTGGACATAACTGAACACCGATAATGCACCCAGCTGTCGCACGCGACACTATCTCTCCCCGAGCTTTCGTGTCCCCTCTTTCTCTCTAGCCCCCTTTGTCTACCTCCCTTCACTCTATCACCCCGCCGTACAGTCTATCAGCACGCCCACGAGGGCAACCTGGACTGTTCACTTCTCGTGCTGATAACTTCGTAACCACATCCGCCGATATTTTTAGATAAATTCGTTCTCCAGATATTCAAATAGTGTTTGTGCTCAGTCGGACGTCTAAATTGTCAAATATCAGTAGATAAATCACAGTTCAGTCAGCCCGGGCCAGTAGTAAACCCCTGATAATAGTCAGCCTTGACAATGCGGAAGTAGAAACAGCCACATAGCTGTACTAATCACAGTGTAGAGAAATAATAAATAGTCGTTACGTTTAATATATATTTCTCTGCACTGATTCATGTTTCGTGCATGCAACCCTCTGCGGTTACTTGCACGTTTTGGGACATCCCCTAATGCATCGCCCTATCGATTCCTTGCCCCTGACAACACACGCACGCCTCATCTTCTCTCACCCACTGTCCTGTCTCTCAGACAAGTAGTATTATACATCACCGCACTGTCTTATTTTTTTGTTGCAAATAAAAAATGAAAAAGCAAGGAGCACTGCGGCAGTAACTTGGAGGCAGCGGGACGTGCCGAGTGTACGTGGAGACGGGTCTCGTCGAGTCAGCTGAGAGCCGCGAACAAGGGAGGGTGAGACAGACAGGGGCTGGTTGAGACAGCAACAACGTATACAGACGCACGCGCGCACTGAACATCTGCTGGGCTGCAGACAACGTGATGGGAGAGAGAGAGGGCGGCTTTCCCCTAGAACCACCCGACCCACACTGTGTGTCAGTCCTTGAAAACCCTTGGACTAAGCCCAGGCCTCTACGGCTTTGCGCAAGCGCCTTTGTCCAGTATTTTTCCTGTGCAAAAATAGTTGATATACACTTTGTATTATTTTTCCTTTTTTTACTTCCTGTATACTCTGATGATTGTTTTATTTTTTATTTTTTTGGTTTTCTAGATTTTTTCTTTGTGTATACGTACACGTCTACTTTGCCTCAGTCGAGAGAGAGATGGGAAAACAATTAAGACAAATGAGACTTGGAAGGGTAGTAGAAAATGTGGTGGTGGTGCTACTAATTTAAAGGCTTTGTCCTAATGGGAAAATGGAATCCCTGCAAAAGTCTTTTTGATGCTTTTATTTTAGTTAGGAGGGAGTCAAAAGATTTTTTTTCAGGGAGGTAATAAAAAGGACGATCTATGTTGGAAAAAGGATAGTATTACACTTTTAGGGATGTCTCTGATCTGGACTTTGAATCGCTCTTTGATGCGAAGCACTTTCTCATTCTAGAGTATAAGTAGACGAAGTGGATACCGTTGCGGATCGACGGAAATATCGGCCGGTGCTTTTGTAGGTCAGCTTGAAGCTGTGGACCTATTTATCAGCTGATAAATGCACCAGTAGGATGAAGTGAAAAGAGCTCTTGAAGTCCTAAAAGTTTACCTACTGGTGATGATGATGATGATAATGATGATAAACGTTGCAAGGAAAAGAGAAAGGAAATTATGTGCTTCAATGAGGATTTTTGAAAGAATATAAAGTATGATGATTGATCACTTCATGATGGCAAACACGAGAAGACTCATTCTATCCTCATTATCGCGTGCCCACTGTAGTATATATAGTACACCGGAATTTCGCCTCTGTGCACTTCATCACGAAGCGAAATCGAGCGGATGGAAATTACGGTTTTCGATTAACCCCAACACATGTGACGGTAAGATGGAATCAGCTGGAGCACGTGGGTGTCTATATACTACTTATAAATCAGTTATATAGAATAGTAATAACGGAAATTATCCACCAACGGAAGCCAACGTGAAATGACTATGGGTGATGAGTTGCGCTCAGTCTCATATGATTTCTATTTTATGGACCATCAGTTATTTGAAAATGAATGGAATTCCAATAGTTTTTCACAATTATATATATGTATAGGGAGCTTTATGAAAGCAGAAGCTCAAGAATTTATAGGAACCTCCACGATTTTAGAGATGATACACAGCGACTCAGATAGTTGCCGGGTTGGAGATACCCGCAATGCAGAGGCCATTGATCCAAAGGGTATTCGAACGGACTGAAGATGTTGATTTTTATGGGCATTTAAAGCTATTCTATTTATTCAATTCAGCTAATAACCTTTTTGGAATTGGATTTCTGATGTTAAAGAATTCACTGAGAAACAAAAGGTGTTAGATATTTCTTGGAATAGCCCTAAAGAAGTTTTTATTATTTTTTATATAGAATTTAGTTTCTTTTTTTTAATGAAAATAGATAAAAATTTAATTGAAGACTATTCAAGCAAGTATTTAATTTATTTTAATAGTCGTTCTTTCTCATTGCAGTCAATCAAATAAATTATATATAGCAATTGACCGAAGAGCTTTATCAATTGACAGGTCAACATCAACCCTCAGGCGATGATAATTACCACCGCTAATAATTGATGGAGCTTTTAATGAATTTACAAATTTGTTTTCCAGTAAAGCAATAAAGCAAGCAATTTAATGAGAGTAAACTTTAATATTTTGCATTTCTCAGGAGGGAAAAAAAATAGGCCAAATAAAGTACGATGACCCTCTCATCATCAGTATAGAAAGAAAAGAAAATAAAAGATGAATGTGAAAAGTTCCCCAGGAAATACTTTACTCTGAGGTCCGTACTTCTTTTGTTACTGTAAGCCTGCAGATGAGCGGTAATCACGTCGTACTGTCTGTCGCGCTTCGTGCTAAGATAATCCCTCCGCCGCAACTGACGAATGAGCAAACCCCCAGCATGATTGATGTGTGTCCGCAAAGTTTCTAGCACAACTGCCAGCTCTTCTTCACCTAAAATGAAAAATAAATATAATAAAGCTCTTAAATTCAAACAAGATTGCAAGTCACTAGAAAGAAAAAAAAAGAGATTTTAATTATTATGATTTTCATTATGCAATCTCTATATTAATTTTCATCATGCAATGTCTATACTATATAATAGCCTGTGTAAGCAAGGTGAAGATGTGTGTCACATCCACTCATCTTGACAATGTATTTTTAACTCTAACAGCAGGGCTGGGCGGAGTATACACATTAATTTCGCTAAATAACAAGAAAATACAATGTGAAATGAGGCAATGACAACACTCCAACGATGATCTTGGCAATAAAAGCAAATGTTATGATGGTGTGAGTTATGATACACCCACACTGAAAAAGTTTCTGTCCCATTTCATCGTGACCCATGGAAGAGAGTCTTCAAGAGTCTGTATTTTTGTTGAAATGTTCTGGAAAATTTAAAGTTTATGACATTCACTTAAAGTCCTTACTTTTCAGCTCCAGACGAGCTCTCTGGAGATAGTGATGTCTGAGTCGAGGTCGAAAGGGCGAGACTGTGGAATCACTCTCAGAACGAACACGATCACCCCTGGGATATCCATAAATATCTAGCAGCAATTGGTCGACCAAGGAAGAGACCACGACTTCCTCAGTGGACTCCCTTACCACTGGCAGAGGGTAACTCTGGGATAGAATTAAAAATTTTAAAGTCACAGACTAAGTCAATGAATGAATAAAAATACAAAAATAAAACTAGTTATACCCTCTGTTTCTTCACAGGTCCTTTGCAGTGATTGTGATTGTCAATTTGGCCATTGTAATTGACTGTAAAAATATCAGGTCTGGTTCCTAATGTGGACATCGTTCCAGATATTTTGCTCCTTCGTTTTCTCTTAGATGATGATAATCTATTTAGTGCCATGAAGTCTGGTGTCTCCAGTATTTGCTGCGCCAAGTTGAGACCTTTATTAATGTACACAGATGGAACTTGCCAGTTCTCTGCTATGTAGAGACGTCCCAAGGTCTGCTGTGTGACAATTATATCCCCGAAGAGCTTCTCGTTCTCCACAGAGTAACATTTCATTCTGTAGCTCAATTGACCAATTGCTTGGCGAGGCATTGTGACACGATTTGACTTCCTGATGTGTCTTTCAGACGACAACTGCATTTATTATATACTATATGATTTCTTATGACTTCTTGTGATGAAAATTGATCTTTATCGAGCGTGAAAAGCTCATCGTCACGATTCTTCCTGTATTTATTTTTTCATCAGTCTAAGAGTCAGTCGAGGTGAAACAGCCAAACGAGAGGGTGATCAGATATTTTCACTGATGGTTTAGGGTGAATTCGTTTGGAATACATTTGGCGATTAGTATCCATCAAATAGTAGAGCAAGATGAAAAGATGGTCAAGGATATACTTATCTAAAAAAAAAGTGGAATTGTTTTTTATGATAGTTAAATGAAATTATATGCTCTGCATTTTTTGTTAAAAATAATTTATGGTGTATAGAAATCCAACTAATAGAGTTCAATATTAAATAAAATCCTCACCGAATTCCATGTCGTGAAACGAATCGAGTAATTATGATTGACTATTTACAGAAGGGAAATCGTTTTTAATTCCATTGAACTGTCATCGAAGTTTATTTAATCGTTAAACAAGTGACGGAGAATATTAAAAGCCATGCAGAGAAAAAAAATAATTCATGATTCATGATATAGCATGGTGTTCTAATTTATTATTAATAAAATATATTGTGTGGAAGCAACGACGATGGCTGGAGCTTCCGCGCCAACTGCTAATCTTAATGAAATAATGATATATCGCAAGATAGAAGCTCCACCCACGGTTTCTCTGAGACCATGAATAAAGGAAGATATAGGACGTACCTTGACCTTTCCTCGATTGCGTCCTGTTTCATTTTATGATCATGTGGAAAAGCACCCCCTCTATCACGATTACTTCGTAATTGTGAACTGATATTCCACTATATACATAAAATCTGTTGGAGCGATATTATAAAATTACGCGCTTTTCACCCACACTATAAAAGAAGCTATAACAATATTTATGTCTGCTCCGCGTGCTTTATTACGTACTTTTAAGTACGATAACATTCAAAGAAAAATACAATGATCAATAAAGTGCACTTTTAATCAGTTTCATTTTCATATATATCTGTTATAACTCAAGTAGCTAGACTGTGCATTGTGAAATGTCTTTTTTTTTATTTTAACGTCAAAGTCATGAGAGATTATACTCGCGCGATTATTTTATTTCCGTCTACCTATTAACGCACTTTTTATCACACACCAGTTAATTCCTCAGTGGTATCCAGACCACAACTGGAAGCGATGACGATAATAATACATTTTATTGTGCCTTGGACTTACACTCGTAAAGAAGTGGGGGAGCAACTTAATCGTTTGGTCAAGCGAATGTTGCATTGAAAAATTCTTTCCTGCAAATTATTGTTCAAGGCTGTAGATAGTGGACTATTAAATGAAAATAATACCTCATGAATCTAATTTCTGTGCACTCTGGGAAATAATAAAATAAATTAAAATTTCCTGAAACTAGCGGGGAAATTAATTAAATAAAACAAAGTGTTATTCAACATATTATAAGCAGACCAGACCAGAAGCGCACAGGTGTGCTTGTCACAGTCACCACACTACAAACAGCTCATTGACCCCTTCCCCATCGACAAGAAGAAGGAAGGGAACCCGTATCTAATATTCTCCACTGGCTTGGTCGACGATAAAGAACGTATGGTCACCTCCAGAGTCGTCTATATCAACAAGTGTCGCTTATTAACGTCCAAATGGGACTACGTCTATTATCGATAAATTATATTTCCCACGAGGACTCGCACATAACTTAATATTTATCTATGATAGAGAAAACAAATAAAATAAATTAAAAAAGGAAAATTGAGTTCATGGTTATCGCAGGTAAGATAAAAAACTAAGAACGATAGAACGATAACAATTAAATTTACGCTATTGCATTAATTAAAATAATAACAACAATGTGGTTTATAATACAAACAACATAGAAGACTTTTTGTATAAAATACGAATATTTTTGTTATCTTCTTAATTATGGACAGTAGGCCATAAAAGGCCAGGAATTATAGAATTCGTTATGTTAATTCTGTGTATTCTGTGAAGCCATGATTAGGCGAGCCAAGGAGAAGAACACCAACACTGCGGTCTTTTGAGGCAGTGATTATATCTAAATTTATCGAGTTAAGAAATATAAATAATAAAAAAAATTGTATTGAATCGAATCAATGGAATTTTGCGGCTAGAAAGGATACATTCGTCGTATGACGACACATCCAGGTCCTGAATATCACCCTTGTGACGATAAACTTCACCAAGATACTCGTGGTGGTCTGGATAACGTCTGTAACGGCGAAGAATGCCTCCATCACAAACTGAGTATAATGTACTTCCACTCGATGTATATCGAAGCTTCCAAACAGGACTATCCTTCTGTTCCTTGAGTAATTGCTGTATTCCTGAGTCTGGCACATAAGCAGAAACGAGGTCTCCACCACTCATCATCAAGCCTTTGTGAATTTAAAAATGTCCATATGAATTGCATCAAGTATTCTTTTGGATTGATTCATAAGTTATCAATTGATATACATACTGTAGAATCCATCTTCATCAGTTCGACTGAATGGTTCTGGTGTAACGCATACTGTGTTAACAGTATGGCCAGTTTGGAAGGCATGTAGGACTCGTCCATCAGGAGAAGACACTTTACACGTTCCATCAGAGCCACCAGTCAGAATAGAATTTTGCCAGGGCCACGATGAAGGCAAAAAGCAGATGTCTCTTATAACAGAGCCATGTAGCTGAAAATTAAATTACATTTATAGATAAAAGAAATTAAAAACCTGCAGCACTAAAAAAATTACTTCCTCACTTACATCATAGACAAAATCCAGTGGTAAAGGCATCCTCAAGTCTACCAAAGTAAGACCTTTGCCATTCACAGCCACTGATATCGCTAAATTCGGTCTGGAGGGATCTGTCGCAAGTCCAGTACGATCTCTACCACCAAATGCACAATTGTCATAGGCCAACAATTGCTCACCTTTCTCAACATCTATTACTACTAATCTTCGTGCATTTGTGACTGCAATTACCTAGAAGAAAAAAAAATGATTCTTTTCATCGCACTATTATTTATATAATACTAGTGAATATCTGTATACCCTGGAGCCATCAGACGTAAATCGAACAGCATTGACATTTTTGGCTTGAGTGATATAGTGAGGTGTTATCTGATAGCACATGACTGATTCCATTCGCAGAGCAGAGTAGAAAATAATTTTGCCATCGTATCCTCCAGAGCAGAATAGGTATCGATCCTGTAAATACAAATTACGTGGTTCTAAAAAAAGAATTTATATGTATTTCTAAAAATATAAATACAAAACATAAATTAT